>BGPR01003655.1:76417-88927 GCA_013235015.1 Araneus ventricosus
CTATGTAAGTATTTCATCACAGTTCTAAATACACTGCTTGGCTTTCTTGACAGTAGGTAACATCAGGTCTTCTGACAGCTTTTACTAGACATGATCTCGATACTCCGCAGCCCTCAAGATCCATTTGAAGGAGTCTTGGAGAGGATCTTTATTATCTAGCCAGCACAGTGGTGGTGATCGTTACTCTGGTGAAGATTGAAGAATCAGTCATTTAGTAAGCCCCAGATGACAGCAAGACCTCATGCTGCAGTGAGTAGCTCTTACTTTCAGCAGCTATTAGAGACCCTGGGTCATATTGTGGGTCTCTTTGCAATCTTATATCCTTTAGTACTGCTCCGAATGCCATATCCGCTAGCGTCCGAGTGTATCTTTGTTTCTGCGTTTGGAAGGAAATGTCCCAAAACAGGACCACTAGTCATCAACTTCTTAAGAGTTAAGAAAGATTCCTTTTGCGGTGTTCCCCAAGAAAACTTGGCATTTTTTTTCAATAAATCATGCAAGGGCTTTGCGATATCGGCAAAGTTTTTGATAAACCTCCGGTAATACGAGCACAGGCCCAGAAAACTTCGGACATCCGAGACATTTTCTGGAACAGGGAACTTCGTTACGGCAGCTGTCTTTTGAGGATCTGGATAGATTCCATGTTCATCAACTAGGTGTCCCAATATCGTAAGTTTCTTCTTGCCGAAACAGCATTTGTTGGAATTTAGCGTTAAACCTGCCTCTTGGATACATTTCAAAACCTTCCTCAAACGACGTTTGTGTTCTTGGAAATTCGGTGCATACAAAATTATGTCATTGAGATAGCAAAGACAGATATTCCACTTGAGGCCTCGTAATACCGTGTCCATCATCCGCTCAAATGTAGCTGGGGCATTGCATAATCCGAATGGCATGACTTTAAATTCATAAAGGCCATCTGATGTCACAAATGCAGTTTTTTCCCTGTCTTTGTCGTCAACTTCTATTTGCCAGTAGCCTGACTTCAAATCCATCATGGAGAAAATTTTTGCACCAGCTAGGCAGTCTAAGGCGTCATCGATGCGTGGCAGCGGATAGACGTCTTTCTTGGTGATTTTGTTCAGTCTTCTATAATCGACACAAAAGCGCCATTCACCATTCTTCTTTTTCACAAGCACGACTGGAGATGACCATGGGCTGTCTGATGGCTGTATTACGTCTTCTTTTAGCATCCGTTGTACTTCATTTTCAATCGCACGTCTTTCAGTGGCTGATGTACGGTAAAGTATCTGCTTTATTGGGGCGTTGTCACTTGTTTCAATCCTGTGCTTCACAGCATTGCATCTGGATTTTCTCGATTTTTTGTTAATGTCAAAAATGTCACCAAATTCTTCCAATAGATGCAGTAGTTCTTCTTTCTCAAACGAAGTCAGTTCAGCGCCCAAAACTCCTTTTAATTTTTCTCGAGTTATTCTCGACCTGGTCTTGTGTTCTTTAGAATCTTCTTGATCTTCACCCTTTAGGGAACAAATGGCGTCGTTTTCTACAGTCGTCAAGCAGGCTATGTTTATTCCCTTTGGAATCAGTTGGTTTTGTCGAGAGAAATTCGTTACCCATAATTTACAGCGACCACTCTCAACGTTAACAATTGACGCTGGAATAGATAACTCTCTTTCGCACATGAGAATTTTGTCACCAATAACTAAAGCCTTATCTACGTCTTCAATATCTGGATTAAGAGTACATATTTGCTTCGCAGAATTGGCTTCAATTAGGTAATCTGCTTCGGCAAACAAGGAGAAATCTGATTTGCCTGAAGTTATGTTGTCTGGGAGAATTTCTGCAAGTTGAAGATCTTCCTTTCCACAATCTATGACGGCATCAGTGGCACGGAAAAAGTCCCATCCAAGTATCATTTGATGGCTGCACTGCGGAAACACTAGAAATTCAAAAGGCTTCACAGTTCCATTCAAGTTTACTTTTAAAACACATCGTCCCGAGGCGGCTACAGGTTTTCCACATGCAGTTTTCAGTATGGGTCCAGTCTCAGTAAACATAGGAGCATTCAATTGTCGGCGTAATTTTTCAGATATAACGGAGAAATCGGCACCTGAAACAACGAGCGCTTTTACACACTGTCTATTGACTGTGATATGGGTGGTGTTCTTTTTTAACTTAGTTGTAATGTACGTCGGAGGATTTTCTTCAATTGCGGCCTCACCTCCTGCACAGGTCGCCTGAGTTAGTTTTCCTCGTTGGGTCGACGTGGAGAAAGGCTGGAGCGCTCTAACCATTCGACGACCGTGACAATATAAATGTATGAATGTATAGCATATAAGAACACATTTTAATAAATATATAATAGTATAATGTTAAAATACAAGCGAAATTGCAAGTTTTTTTCATCTCATTTGGGAATTTGTCAAGCATCATAATGAGGGGTGCTGCAGCTTTTCCAAATTCTTCTTCATAGCGAGAATTGGAATTAGGATTTCGCCTGTGGTATACATCAAAATTCAAAAGATATCTATCTAGCTTATTGATGCACCAAACTTTGTATCCAAATGTAATTGGTTTACCTTTAATGAATTTTTTGCAACTTTGTCTTCCAAAGTAGGTCATCATAATCTAGACGTTATTGTGCTTTCTAGTTCTCAATGAATTTCTTTTTTCGTTTGTCCAACAGAGTACGCAATTTGAACAACTTGTCATTTGGATTTATTTTAGTGTTTCAGCACAGTGCATATATTTCATGATTTGGACAAACCGGTCTCGACGCATCGTATTATACACTAAATCATTTCTCAGATCTGAAGCATTTTCCCAAAAACGCTTCTTTCCAGGAACAGTATTGCAGCCACTAAGAATAAAAATTACAATAAAAATTTTCATTTCCTCAAACTCTATATGAGTATCAATATTGTTTGTAAAGAGAGCATAGAGTGAACATTCTGTTACAAAAAAGATATGATATCATCACTAAAAAGCAGCTCAAAAATTTCAAGAGGTGATTTTTCTAGCAATGAAGTATAATTTGCGTCAGGAAATATGGGGTTTCCTAATTTTATTTCATTTTGAACCCAACTTCTTTTTAATTTCTTTGTACAAGTCTTCTTGATTCTTTTTTGGTAGCAGAGTTTGCGAGACCCTCATCTTCTGAATCTAAATAATCTTTTTTGTGGATTTTTCTCCGTGAAATTTCTACATTTACACGTAACTGACGACCAGATAAATTATCTGTAAGTCCTCCTTTATCTTTTTCTGCCGAATCTTCATCTGATACTATTGCAACATCAGGAGGTTCAATATAGTTATATTCTAAGTCCGAATCTGAGTTTAATTCATCAAATAGCAGAAGAGCTTCTTCTAGTGTTAAATTTCTGAAAAATGAAACTGTATTTCAAAATAATAAAATATAAACATGATTTAAATCTATACATAAAAACTGCCGTAAGAAAAAAATATGTTAAAAAATATAATCAAACACACATTTTAACTCCATAACTGCATTTTAACCTCCAACTCCCTCCCCATTTTATATTTTCGGCTTTGTTATTTTTATGGAATGAGCAATAGAAATACAGTTTTTTCAGTTTTTTAAAAGCAAAACTTTCGTATTATTATTTTATATATTTATTTTATAACTGTTCAATTATATATAATAAAAAATTAAATATACACTTTTAAACCATTTCTGTATTTTCTAGAGCAAAAAATCAATAAAAATCTAAGCAGTGACGAAAAGATAGTGTAAAAGCCTAGTGGTACCAAACGGTACCGACAACATTCCAATTCGCAAAAAATATACATAATATTATTATATTTTTTGAAACACTGTGTACGTAATATCTAGTCATAAACGATAAATATTGTATCAAACTTTCATTTCTATACATATCAGAAAAGAGAGAAGGGTTGTACTTACTTTTTTCGATGCGTCATTTTGTCATAAATGTTCTTGTTTCTCTCTCTCAAAGTAAGACACTGAAGTGTTGTGCACTTATATTATTATCTAAAAAGGATTTTTTACTTTCTTATGCAGCACCATCTATTAACAAACACAAAAAATATTTGCATTATATCGAAGAAAATTGTAATATTTTAAACCTTCATTTCTGGTACCTTATGGTATCGCTAGTCTTTCAAGGGTTAATTAGCTGGAGATTGAAAAGTAATTAAAAATTAAATTAATTGAGTGCATAAATTAATTAAAGGGACCTTGGTGGCAAATATGAAGGCCCTATGGCTAATAGTTTTTGAATAATAAAGATATTAAGTTTGCCATGTTAGTCTATGGGAAAAACAAAAGGGGAAAAGAATTATAATTAAAATAAAAGAAAAATTTGTGTTTTTAATTAGATGGGGGTACCTGTATACCAAAATTGGGGGCCCCTGATAAATTGTTTTTGATTTATTAAATTAATTGGTTGGCCATGTTAAGTCTATGGAGCCATTGTTATGTGGGGGTGACAAAGAGGAAATTTGAGTAATTTGAGAGCAACTGTTGACACTAGCCTTTATAAATTTAGTTTTAATTAGAAGAAAAATTAAAAGATGCCAGATTTAAGAAATAGTTGAACTTAGGTTCTTAATTAACCACTTGGCTATTATAACAACGTTCTTAAAGGTTGGTTTTGTAGTTTTTTTAAGAATTATAAGTTGCAACTTGGAATTGGCAAATTAGAGGAGGGATCGAAGGCTATGCTTATATGTAAGATTTGGCTCCCTCGCCGCCACCCTGTCTAGTTCAAACAACAACTCTCAGAACATAGCAGAGATATTATTATACAATATCAATGGAAATTTAGATATAATATAACACTATGATAAAAAATGAATGAAGGCTAGAATAATAAAAGTTGAACCGGAAGAAGGAGGAAATTATTAGTTTTAATTTAAGACTGGACCCCTTAATTAGTGATAATTAAAACATATGGAAATAATTAATTGAAAAGATGATGAAATCACCATGTTAATTTCTCGGACTTTCATTGCTTCTTTCCTGTAACGGATTTAGTGTTTACAACGATGCATTTTAATAAATTTAGAAAAAATAGTAAAAAATTATTGAGAGATATGAAATTAGTCTTAAATTAAAGCTAAACACTCAAATGATAGTAATACGAAATTAACATTAAAAAATATTAATTTAAATAAGTGATATGATTTTTTGAAGAGTGTGTTTATGAAAATCGCCGAAAAAGTGGTGATTTTTACACTAACGAGTTTACTAAGATTCTTAACAACTTTGAAAGCTGATAATTTAAATTAAAAATTTTTGCAGGGTTCTAGTAAGAGATGTTATTAGTATAAACTATTAAAGTTTAGAGATATTATAAAATTAAGGACAGAAGTTATAGGGATGCAAACATGATGATAGAAAGAAAGTCGGAACTCCAGCCCGAGAACACATTATAAATTTTTAAAAATCATGACAAATTTACAAAAATTAGTACAGACTATTGAAAATATGACAATGCTCTGCATAATGCGCACTGAAAGATGGTAAAGGTTTAAGAGCACTTACCCTGGCCATCTCTGCCTGAGTTAGGCGGACATCTCAGAGAAAGTGGTATCCGGCATGAAAATGTCCAAGAAAGATGAAAATAAGTCCGGAAATGTTAAGAATTATTACCAAATTATTTTTTGAGGCTGTGGAGAACTATTAGAATGAAACACACAAATAAAAATTTTACTGCTGGTATAGGCGGTTCCGAAGTAATTAAGGAAAGTAGTTTAAATTTGGCCGAGCGCTGAGATATTCAACAGCACTCTCTAAGATTCGAACTGAACTCTCTAAAGTGATACAGATGGGAATGCGACAATCGGTTGATTAATGGAAACATAAGATTATAAGAATGTTTTATGAAGGATTAATGTAAAAGAATCCGTGATTAGAATTATCTATGGTGAATATTCTCTAAACATTCAAGATAAAATAATCAGTGACAAAGCGAAGCAAACGCACGAACACGAGGCAAGCTTTTTATCGTTAATCGAAGGAAATCTGAGTCTTTTGGAAGTATTTATGGATATAATATGCTTTCAACAGAAAAAGTGAACTTGAATGGTTGCTTTTGTTTTTGAAGCTAGATTTATTTCATTTTTGTTAATGGAATTAAAACCTGGAAAAACGTGAGTTTGTAAGAATGATTCCAGAGCTTATAAGTTTAAGAAAATAATTCGAATTTCCACCTAATTTTAAAAGAGTTTGACGTTTTATTACTCTCGAAACAGTTGAAAGCGGAATTTTAAGGTTTATTTCGCTAACGTATTCAAACCTAAGAGATTTTTAGTGCTCTTGTATTTTATTGATATAATATTCAATAATCTTGTTTGTCAATGGAAAAAATAAGCTCAGAAACAAAGAGTGAAGTTGGATTATGTAAGAAAAATAAATCGAATCTGGTTCATTAGGGGAATTATTCTTATATAACTGATTTAATTAAAAAAGATTTTGTAAGAATTAGCTTTAAAGTAAAATTTTAATATTTAAGGAGAGAGAAAGAATGGATAAAATTTTGAAATTTTCCTAAAAATAAAAAAATAATAAAATTAATGAAAACTAAAACTAAATGAAAATTAAAAAAAGTAAATGAAAATAAAAAAATGAAAACGAAAATAAAAATAAAAATAAAAAAATGAAAAATATATAGTTGTTGAAATAAAATGAAAATGAAAAAATTAATTCGAATTGCACAGAAGCCGAGAAAATTCTAAACTCCTAAAAACACTCGAAAAAATTTTCGAAGTCCGAAAGAAATATATAAAAAATAATTAATTCCTTATGAAGAAGTGGTTGTTGTTGGTGGATGTGTTGGTGACGGGAGGGAGTTCTTGGTTGGTGGCTGATGGCCCTCCCTCCAACCGATGGGCCAGAAACCCCATTTATTATCTACTCTCAATGGACTCCATTGAAAAACTTAGAACTTTTTCAAAAGAATTGTAACAAGAAACATTCACAGAACTTAATCCGATTCATTATATTGCACTCAATATCCACATATAATCAGCAAGTCAGACGACGATTGAAGATTATTTTAATTAAATGCCTACCTGCATGCACATAAACCATATAACACATGTGTAATTAGTACTCAAGATATGTCATAAAGGTATGATTTGTTCTCACTTTAACGATAAATGTTTAATTTTAAAATTCAATTACTGATTCCCATTCTATGTAGGATTATTTTTGTACTATCTTAAAAGGACTTTAAAATTAATAATTTTAAATGAATTTGCATTAGTAGCATTCAGTTTGTAATAATCAAAAATGTTTAGTAGAATTTCGATTATACGTCTTTTCATTTATCACTAGTGTGCCAAAATTAAGGACCATTTCGTAAATACTCGTAAAATAATGGACAGGAAATTAGAAGTGCTTAGAAATGCTTTTTACAGGAAATTAGAAGTAATGTTTGTTTGAAAATATAGTCTATGCAGTGAAAGCAGCTTAGACAGAAAAATAATATTTACAAAGAAATTTATGATCGCATTTGTAGTGTAGGACAGGTTATAGTGTCGGTATGAGAGTGATTTTCAGCTGATAAAATAGGGCCCCAGATTTTACAGGACAATATGTGGCAACGAATGCCTGCCTTCTTCAAGAATATCTGCCAGGTCCTCCTGTTGAATCGTGATGACCGTAGGCATGGACTGAACAAACACTATACGATGCCAACTCAAACTTTTATGATGAAATGATGTTGTGCATCGTGTTGCCTTGGTGCTCTTAGAATTTAAAGCACCTATAAGCTTTAGTTATGTACAATGGCATCACGGTCTCTTCCAGTTGAATATTCGTCCTCAAGAAAAACCTGGGTCTGTCCCGGGGTAGCTGCAACCTGCTTCTCTACCGCAACGACCCCTCTAAACATCGCAAATTACGTTTGGACCCCATATTGTACTCATAGATTATTATTGCTTGGATTTGCATTCATTTTCTACAGCGTCATTTATAGACTTTTTTTTATTATCAACATCCTTTACATAAAGAATAATATTGTAAATATTATATAAAATTGTAAATATTTGTTCTGACTATTTTAATTTTTCCTTTCTCACATCTTTTTAATCGTCAGGTTCTACTTAGAAACTAAACCATGCGTTCTCATCAAAGATGTGGATTTGCTTAAAAGGATTCAAGTCACGGATTTCCACAAATTCAGGAACAGACCTGTAAGTTTATACAGAATTAGATGTTTTGAGAACTCTCTAACAGTTTCCGGCACTTGATTTATATTTTCTGTTACATCTTTTTGAACTTTTTTTTATGGTTTAGTAAAAAGATTTCATCAAGGACTATGACATCGTGAAAATGCTTATTAATATGCAAAAACACACATTCTTATTTGTTTTTTATTTCATTACAGATATCGCTTGAAGATCAGATAAGAATGCTGACAAGAAAAATCTACCCTTTCCCGAAAGTTTGCAGCTACTAAGGGATAAGAAATGGAAAGAAATCCGCTCAATTATTACACTGTTTTTCACTACTTCCAAAATAAAACAGGTAAATCATGATAGAAATTACACTGATTGGTTTCCGTTTTGTTTTAATCGTTCTAAAACTTCCGCATATAGTAATACACTGAGGGAAAATAGAGTTCCGATGATACTTTTTCCGCTCTATTAATTATACTATTTTTCCTCTCCGTATTTGTTAGTTCGCTACCGGGAAATAACATACCATTGATACTACATTTTCCGCCCTGACACTTTCTTCTCTGCAATTAGTAGCACATTGTTAAAACTTAAAATTTCAGTGACGTTATTTTTGCCTCTCTATCTTCCATAGTGCACTGGCGGAGAGTAAAATTACAAGGATGCTACTTTTGCCGCTCTGAAATCGATGCTGTGCTTTCCGCTCCGCAGTGAATTGTTTACTAGTGGAGAATAACATTACAGAAATGCAACATTTTCCATTTTCTATGCAGTACTACAATGGCGCAAAATGAAATTCCAATACTAGAAATACCCTAGGGATCTATCACTGATGTTCCTTTTTCCTAAATCTGCCTGTAGCACTGATTAAGATCTCAGAACTATGATTATTTGTATAAACATGTTGTGTTGAGATGAATGTGTACTGGTGTACAATAGCTAATTATGATAAAAATTATACAGGGGTGATTTTCAGTAGGTTTAAGTAAGTTTTTAAACATTTTATTAAACTTGGTTTGTTTAGTGTTTGCAAAGATGGCGTTTTGTAATCGATTCGTCCTTGCTGGAGGTTTTAAATTTTTTACAGTTGTCTCTTTTCGATAGAGGCACACACCGACTAAACCTACCCTAAAGATTGTGGGACCGAATATGGGCCGGTGGCGAATGTCTGTTCTCGATAATAACAAGCAACTTTAATGCTTACAGAACTTAATTATCAGCTAATCGTTAATTAAATTAAAAAATCTGATTCCGTTCCTGTGATGCTACCTGGTAATGGGCTTAAAGAACTATCGAATTCAAGTTCAAAATGTAGAAAATAATAATAAAAATTCTCTACTGTTTAGTACACTAATAAAGGATGCTTTAAAGAGCTGTTTTTGATTTAATTTATTTTAACTACATCTCCTAGGAATGAAATAAGGGAAGAATCATGTCACGTTCTAGCTTATAGTCCAATATCATCACTGTTAGGGACGGAAAACGTACTTGGTCCATAAACCTAGCACGATTTTATTGGTGTACTATGAAGTAAAGAATAATTTTTTTTCAAAAAATATGGAGATCGAAACAAAATCGTAAAAGCATATGGCGCTAATACTTAAATTCTTAGCCGATTGGAATTTTAACCACATTGATAATATATATTTAATTTATAATGGTTGTTTAGGAAATTTCTTCCTTATGATATTCACTTTCGTGTCCAATTTATCTCCATACTTTTGCTTAAAAAATACTTTCTTCCTCTAGTACACTAATAAATTCCTCTAGAATATTTTAAAAAGTGTGTTATTAAAACTATTTTTTTCTATTCTTTAGTCTTCATAAATAATTATTATGAATATTGAAAAATTACGTAATCATTTATTTCTTCAATTCACTAGCCGATGATTCCTCTCCCATGGAATCTGAATTTAAATAAAATTAATGTAATAACTAATAACAAAGATGCGCAGTTCGTGCCCGCTCCGAAGAGTTTTCGTGGAAACGTCGGGATAAAATCATAAAACAAGTGTTTCGTAAGTTAATTACAAGTCTCTTTAATACAATCTTTTGATATTTACACAGAGTAGTATAATGGTTACAGAATAGATAAATCAAAATCTACCGCAGACCCTTGCTATATGCGATAAATTTGTGATTTATCTCTATTCTGTAACCATTATACATACTATTCTGTGTAAATATTGTATTAAAGAGATTGATAATTAAATTGCATATTAATACGAAATACTTGTTTTATGATTTTATCCCGACGTTTTCACGAAAAATCTACCCGAACTACTCCTTTCTTAAGCTTTATTTAGAGTAGGTTTTGATGGCACTATCTGTTGACAGTATACATAACTACATTTCGCGTATGCTCAGTAAAGCATTATTTACTACAAATGCTCATATTTCGCGTAATATTTAATTATGCTTTATATTATTTATAATATATATTAGCGAGGAATTCGGCATCTATCCTATGTACGAAGGTCTTACTTTCCTTGACCGCTTGAAGGACCGCTTTTGTAATCCAAAAAGACTCGCAAAACAACCCAAACGATCCCTTACTACGAATCAATAAAATTCTTTTCTCTGAAGATATCACTAGCCCTGTTTATGTCCTCGCAATTAAATAGCTTTTAGACCTATACAAGGTGTCCAATCTAATGGTGACCTAATAGATAATTTCTAAGACGTTAGAGACAGACATTTACTTATTATGTTTTAGATTACATAAAGAATTATATTTTATGATCTTTGCGTCAAACTGTAATGCTGAAAAACTTACTACTTACTTGAAGCTTTATATAGCTCTCCTGTCTTATTTGCCCTATTTAGTAAGATATTTTGACATACTAACATTTTAAACATAAATTTTTCACTCTTTCTCGACTAAAACAGACTTATTTATTAAGCTTTGAAGCTTTCATTATTTTAGAAGGATTTTATACAATTTTAAAGGCCGTCTCGAGGAAGATTTGTCAACCATTACACTGCGCTTACTCATGACCCACTTTTAGTCACACAAGAGTTTAACTTTTTTCTTTAAAATTTAAGTTTATCAAGTATATTTTACTAAGTTTGTCTATATCAAAAATTCAGACATTGTAATTTTTTCAGCAGTGCAATTATGGACTAAAATAACATGAAAAATATATCCTAGTCTTATTTAAAGATTAAACCATATGGAAGTATACGTCTATAACTGACGGTTTAGAAATTAGTATTAGACTACGATTAAAGTGGAAACCCTTTATATTTAAAAGAAAAAACATTGTTTCTTCATTTTTATGGTATATAGAGGATACATAAAAACATTATCACCGATTAGATTGGCTATTACTAGGAAGGCCTGTGAGGAATATTGTAAAAGTTATAATGAAAAATTTGAGTTTTTGTTTAAACTGGCCTTCGGCAAAATAAAATCTGAAGTAGGGAGAAATATAATTCTATATAAAAATCTCAATGGTACAATCACAGAAAAAATGAATTTATGATAAATAATTCTTCCCAGGTTACCCTATTGATTTAATCCTAGTTAAAATCCCATTATTGAAGAAGTTAAGCCTTTAAGTTTGAAAGCAATTGAGATTGTTTTTAAAATTTAAAGAAAGTCCAGGCTCCTGGCCTGGACCAAATAAATTACTAGATCTAAACTTATATTTTTGATTTTCATAAAAGCTCTTTATTGAATGTTTAAACACTTGCTTAATATTTAATCACTTTCCACCATGCTTAAGAAATGTCAGGGTTTTCTTCCTGTTGAAAAATGTTAAGGAGCCTGGCTTGTGTTCTTCTTACTGACCAGTCTGTCTTCCTCCATCAATTAGAAAAATACTGGAAAGACTCTTCTTAAAGAGATCTAAATGCTTGTAGACGGAAAAATAATATTATTTATCAAAAACAACATGGCTTTAGAGAGGGCAGAAGCTGCAAAATCTCCATTAACGATCTGATAAGCTTCGCAGATCACAAGAGCACACTGCCCTCATTTCCGTCGACATTAAAGCAGCATTTGATAACATGGACTGGTCAGTTTTATTTACAATTTTTGAGACTTACGGGGTCTCCAGGTTTTATAAAAATTATATATTTTCTTATTTTAAGGACGGTACAGTTTCATACGCGAACGAGGTTTAAACGTTGGGTAATTTATACAGTAAAAGATGTCCGAAAGGTTCTGTTATTGCTCCAACCATTTGGAATTTTTATATGTATGAAGTTCTTAACCCTCTGACTCCTAGCGGCCCTCAAAATCTTACTACCTTTGTATACGGAGGGTTTGTTGACATATGGATTCGTGAAATGGACTCGTCCGCCTTCTCCCCTTTTCTCCTCACAGTTGGTTGTCGAAAGCCCACTGGGGCGTGACCCTCGGGTAGGGACTGGGGTCGC
>BGPR01003655.1:98927-131309 GCA_013235015.1 Araneus ventricosus
AGTCTTTTTCCTGATCAAATGTTTACCTTTGGATTCATTTTCATAAACTAACAGTCAAGAAGAAACAGTAAGCAACAAATTCACATTAATATATTTCCAACTCACGAAAAAAGCTGTATTTTGATTTGAAAACAGCTTTCAAACACACAGTTTGATAAACAAACAAACTCAAAGAGCACTGTTGAGTTGTAGGAATCCTTCTCCCGAAGCAAACAGTTAAATTAAATAAAGATAAACCAGAGCAAAGTTTATGTATTAGCTGTAGCAGTCGACATTTGAAAATCGAAAATGTTGAACCAGCTGACTGAAATGTCAACAGTGACCTTCACGTTTCTGACTATATCTTCCAAATTAATCAAAGTACACATGTGCAGTACCTTAAAATGTTCAGACGGGTTTCGGCTATAAAATGAAAGCATAAAAAAATTAATAGCATATATTATAAATTAATATTATAAATTATACTATATATGGTATATGTTAATGTTATATGGTAAATGTTACTGTATTTTAAATTATTTTATTAAATGATAATTAAAATAATTTCCAATTTTTTAAAAATTAAAATATTATATAAAAATTAGACATGATGCGTAAGAAATGAACATCTGAATCGGTCTCAAAAGAGATTAAATTCTTCCAAACGCGAACCATTTTGAAGTTTAAAAAATTTCCTCTACCGTATGTTTGTCACAAAAATTCTGGCACAAGTCCAAAATTAAAAAAGCGAGCATTAATTAATGGTAACTAAAATTAAATTTAAAAAAAACAAACTTATTTAAAATTTTACAGAAACCTTTTTAATCAAGACGTCTTTTTAAGCTAATTTTGCTTTAAAATGCAAAAAATATATAACAAAAATGGTAGAAGGCCTTGGCAGACCATAATCAATGAAAAGATAATCAAAATAGTAAAATTTCGTATGTATAATCAGTATGCTTAAAAAGTGCCGTAGTATTTGTAAAATATCAGAAGGTCCATCCATTTAATAAATAATGCCTTCTAAATAATAAATGATATTAAATTATTAAGAGCTAAACATATTTCTCGCTTGATGCATTCATTGCTAGAGAGGGAAAAAAAGTCGTTTTCCAGAAATAACGACCTTGTCCTCATCATCCCAACCAAATCTAGCGTTCTCTAATAATTTAACTTAGTTTTCTCTTTAACGCAGAAGATAGATGCGTTCTATCGCGATGCATATTTTAAACTTAAAATTAAAATGAGGTTTATCAGAAATTTTTTTGATATTTTAATTTTATATTTTAGATTGGGATAATTATTGAGATATTTTTACTGAATTGCTTGCAATCAATTATTTCATGAATAACCCGCAAAAGTTATCTTATCAAAATAAAGTAATTATGAATAATAATCTTCAATCATTTATTTATTTATACTGAATGTAGCGGAAAGTTGGGTAAAACCAGGTAGCTTAAGCTCGAAGAGCTAAACTATTCAACATTGAGCTGGTCAAATTTTAATAAAATACCAGCTGCATGGCCCGGCGATGCACGAGCTATATCGAATAATGTTCCATTCTCTGGCGCAACTATTCGAGTGGTATAGTTATTAAATAACAAGTATTCGCTAGGAGAAATAAAATTCTCTAACTTTTTTAATCCCCTACGTTTTCTTGTTCCTGCCATTAACAACTTTATTTCGCGTACCCCCAAATGGTCCTTTGCGTAACCCCAGATTTTTTGTCTGATTTTTGTAAGGAAGGAAGGAAATACCCCGGGGAATATCGGGATTACTGCGTGGCCCGGCGTTGCAAGGGCTATCTCGAAAGCCACTGTATCGGAAACTGGATCTTCAGGCAGCGGACTAGAGTCAACAGTCAATGGTTTTGCTTTATAACGTTTACACTTCATACAACCATTAATTACCCGCTTAACAATGTTTTCTATGTTACATATTCTACCAAACGTTTAGTTAGTATAGCATATATATATAATTCATATAAAAATCGCAAATATATATTATAAATATATAGTCTGTGACTGAAAGCTTTTAAAACATTAGATATGGATAAATAAATTTATATAGCTACGTTTCTATATTTTTTATATTTATATTAACTATCTTCCATATCTAATATTTTAAAAGCTTTCGTCACAGACAATACATTTATTTTTCAAGTTTTTCTAGATTTTGTGTTAATTACTCGTAAATTAATTTGAATGTAACACATTGCATTAGATAAATATAAAAAAAACCTTAATATTTTTCTACCGATTACATATATCATTGTATGGCCATTTTTTGTAAAATATTCAGTAATTAATTTTATAAAGGTTTAATTCATAAATAAATGGTTCTTAAGATTAAGACTAACTGTTAACCGCTAGTAAAAATTTTAACAGAGTCTTCCTTGTGTATGCATGCCTCGTACGCATGCATTGAATTCCCACGCTTATTGTGTGTACCACCACATTTTGTGTCCCATGCTTATTGTGCATCCACTCTGGATTTTTGGGTAAGTACTGAGATCTTTTTTATTCTTCACTTTTGTTTCAAATTAATGCTTTCAACATTTGGTTTTCTGACTTTTATTTGATTTAATTTGACTTGTTTTGAGTTTTCTTTCAATAGATATGAACTTATTGTTTCATACTTCGGTGTTCCGGGGAAATAAACTTTTTCAGCATTCAGGCTAAAGTTTCTGTAGAAAACACCGAATTTAATTTTTTACAAGCTCTCTGATTTCCCTGTTGACGACGTCACCCGGACGTTAGTATTCTGTTTTTGTTGGATTGTTCTTTTTCTAAAATAGTTTTGTGTGATTTGTTTTGTTAATATTTCTCACTGCACTGATGTACTGCTGCATCGGCGCATTCACCGTGTTAGTGTAGTTTATTCCTTTTCTGATTTAGTATTAAAATTTATGTTTGCCATATTTCCTCATGCTTACTTCATTTCTCAATTATTTTTTCTTCGGTTCAAGTATTCAATTTTTCATACTTGTTGCTATTTTTGTGTTTGAATGTCTTCGATCTTGGTGAATGTTTTTTATTATTTTTGTATATATATACACAATCTAAGCGTCCTTTGGTCCAATATAGACATCCAGACGCCTTGATTGAACTGATAACACATTTTTAAACCTTTTTTTCTAATTTAACTTGTATTTCATAAAAAGTTAAATAAAGTGTTCTGAAGATAAATAAGATTCAGAAAATCTACTACTTGCTTTTCGTTAAAATTACTTCTTCAGCACTATACATTAAAAATAAGGTTGTCCGAATTCGGCGACTCGCTCCTATTCGTATTTCAAATTGTATTCCTGCTAATTTGTTACATTTTCAACTGCTCAAGACTTTCCCCTATATTGCCACAATACGTTTCTCTTAAGCATCAACATATGATAAAGAAAATCTTGTAAGCGTTTTTTTTAATCGACTGATTGAATCCAAAAATCTACTCAAAGCTACAGTTTTGGTGTGAAAACTGTATACCAAATTTTATGTATCTAGCATGTTGTGTTTCTGAGAAATCGCGTTTGAAAACTCTTAAACAGACGCACCAACAGATATTCAACCGTTAGATAGATCTAGCACAAAATTTGTCAAAGATCTACAAGTCCGATGGAAAAAACCATAAACAAAATTTCATCCAGCTAGCATTTGTTAGTAATCATGTCAATACACACATGTTAGGCCAGACAGGCACAAAGACTTCCCACCAAAATTCAATACAAACTGACAGTTTTGGTGCAAACGCTAAATACCAAATTTCATCCCCCTAACTCGTTCCATTTTTTGTGTTATAGCATTCACAGACAGACTTAATTCCAAAAGTGTTTTTCGTCGAAACGTGATGATGCATATAAATATGCAGATAAAAGTATTTGATGACTAGCTGTTACCCGCGACTTCGTGAGCGAAAAATTTGAATTATTCTTTTTTTTTAATTCACGAATGTAAATGTTTTGTTGCATTTCGAAAGGGGAAAGTAAAAGTTCTGACGGTTGATAACATTTAATAGGACGGCTGACAGGAGTGTACTGTACATGTGTGCTGACATAGTTATGTAAATTGCTTATCTACGCTAATACACTTTTGTATACCACGTTATTTGTATGGATGTAGAGGTTGTGTGGGCTGGACACACGTGAACAGGCCACATATAGTTGCCCATGGGAAAAATATGGTTTTTCCAAATGTACGCCTGCCACTTTTAGTGTCTGGACCTGAGCCTGGCAAATGATATTTTGAAAGGGATTTGTTACCTTTTAAACTGAGATGATAAATCCTTCGGTATTATCGGCAGGCTTGAAATTAAAACACTCTCTTCTCTCCCTATATCAGTCATAACAGTAGCTTTCATGACCTTTGGACCTAGGTGTGTAATTTGCAACCGTGTGCCATTGCGGAGTCTCGGTATATCGAGGTTACGTATTAGTAGTACTGGCACACCGACATTCAATCTCGGCTTGTCGGAAGGTGTCCCTGACAATTCTAAGATGTTGAAAAGCTCTACAGAATATGATGTTCCTTGTTAATGTCCATTACCGTATCCACAGATGGATATTCTGTAACAGGGGTGGCCAGAGGCCCCCCGTCGGGGTTGCCTTGCCCCCTGTCGGGGGAAAATTTTGTATCCCGTCGGTGAAATTTTTGTTCAACTGTAGTTGATAAATAATAATCTGGCGAAAATTTGAGACCAATTTCATTTCACTCGCATCCCCCCTGTCGAGAAAACTCTAGCGCCATTCCTGTTCTGTAATATCTCACTGTGAAAATTAAACAAAACATCGAGAGAATAATTCACTAACGTCATTGGATCACTGTGTAACCGTATTAAAAGCTGTAAATGCTACGACAACTGGAAACCGGAAGTGTAAAGTCTTCTTTTTTGTTTATGGTCAAAGAAAGCAATATTTTCTTATATTAACTTTAACAATGGCAAAAGCCCGTGCGCGAAACAGTAATTTGGCTTGAACTTATTTCTATAGGAATAAAAAGTATAGTTAGATATTACGTTACAAAAATATTTTTAAACCTTAATAACAATCAGAGAAAACATTTCATCGTAATGGAATTAATAGCATTATAATGATCATTGTCTGGACTTAAAAATGGCATAAAAATAATTTTTTTCTAATAAATATTTCAGAAGTTATTAGCAAAAAACGTCTAAGCATTAGGCTTAAAAGCGGCTAATTTTCATTATTTAATTAAATATCTTAAGAACTAATTAACTCTGAAAGTTGAAATATCACCTTTGACCTAGAAATATGCTCTAGACTGTCGTGTGTAAATTTCATGTCGCTACCGTTGACCGTTTAGGAGGAGTTCTTGTGACCGACCGACCGACAGACAGACAGACAAATACATGTAATTAATGCCTTATTTTATAGATATTTATAAACAAAAGCAAAATTTTCAGAAATAAAGGTAAATTAGTTCAAAGTCTAACAGTTGCCTACCAACGGAGTACCTATAAATTTGCATTATTTCAAAATCGTCTGCAAGTTAGTAAAGCTGTTAAAGTTTAAAAAATTAATAACAATTAAGGAAAAAAGTCACAGAAATAAAATTGGTATCATTTAAAAGGCCAAACTTTGAACTTTAAGATGGTATAAAAATAATGTTTATCGAACAATTTGTTCCTAAGTCACAGCGGAAAAAAGAATCACCTGATAGTTGATTTTAAAAATAATTTATTCCACATGTTTTCGCCTTCCTGAAGGAGCACGTGACAGTTGATTGAAAAATAAAATAATCTTCATCGCGAATCGCGGAGTCAATGGGCTTTCTTTGTTAATTATTTAATTTAAATCTGAAGTCAAAAATAATTAATTTAATGTGATTTCACCTACCCTATGTCCGTTCCTGGGTTTCAAGCTACAACTCTGGCAATTTTCATCCAAATCGGCTTGGTAGTTTTGCCGTGAAAGCGTAACATACAAACCGACAGACAGATAGACACACTTCACATTTAGTATATTATTAAGGATTACAGTGGTTTGTCTTGTATATTTAGTGTGCAAGAAATAAATAAGTTACCTTCAAATATTTTTCGGTCACCATAAATATCTCTCGTATGCAAGTCTTTCAATCAGATAACGTCAGCTGAATTTCTCCCAGGAAATTAACATTTATTTCCGAAATTTAAAATCCTAATATTTACTTACTCTTTGATCAAGTTAAAATATTTCCGAACTCTATATATAAACCAAACGTGTAACATCTTTAATATTGACGAAACAAAAAATTCAGTTTAATGAATTTCCTATCCTATTAACTTATAGTTTTCGTCTGAAAATATAATCTCCTCTTTTCAGATAAATTAATTGGCTTAAAATGCCACTTGGAATCGGTGTTTCTCGCTAATGAGCAGAGACTTCGTTTAGAAACTGCAGAATCTACGCATTTCCTTGAAAACAAATACTGCTGGGTGTTATATAAATGCATTTACGGAGAGATCAAATGCCTTTACGGTGAGAGGCAGGATTATAAAATATTTTAAAAAGTAACAAAATGCTCAAAAATTTGAAAAACAATGCTCATATTACAAATGAAACTGAATCCTTTTTGGTTAATTTTCCGAAAGTGAAAGTGTAAGTGAGAAAAATGTAAAGGTTTTTCCGCTAGTAACAAGCTAAGATTTACGGTCCTTTTCGGGTTGGCTCGATTCAGGAGGAATTTTTAACAAACAAAAATTAATTTTATCTCAGAATCTACTGCGAATTTAGAAATGAACTTTGATGCACATGCGGAAAAAGACACGACGCAGCGAATTACGTAAAAATATTGGCTTTCGTAATGGAGAAATTTCGAGATAGTAGTTAGTTAATTAACTCTGTTAATCATCCGATCCGAATAAACCCTTTACCTTGAACCATTGACATCGACACTAATTTTGTGAAGATGCGTTAACATATACCTGAGTTTTGCCTTTTCTTTGACGACTGTACCTCTGTCTAAGCGGATGTGGTGTCTTGGCCAGGGTGCGACCAAATAAATGCAAAGCTTAGGTTGACCACAGATTTAATTTAGAGAACAATTCTTGCATAGCAATCTTGATTAATTATTTATATACCAGTTTCGATCAGTTCATTCACATTTCTAGGACGTTTAAGTTCAATGGAGTCGTAGTCCACCAAAGAAGTCATTCAAAACCGGATGGATGGCTTCCACCTATCAGCGTGATAGCCTAAGCATGAGACCACGAGGAGTGCTCGCAATTCACTGTTCGATGACCCGAGATCTCGGAATAAGGCCGATTTCTAAGAGATTGTTGTCTAAGTCCGAATTAATTCGTGACTTATATTCGAGCTGATCACACAGCTCTTTTCAACGCTCCGGAATCTCAGAACCAAGTTCGAGACTCCTAAATCGGTTCTTGACCGCCCTCCTCGTTCTGAACTCAACATTCCGTTTTTATCCCCTACCTCAAGAGGTGGAGCTCCGCCTTGTCTTCACTCCACTGGATAATCGTACTCCCGGGAGACCAACAACTAACCACCCATGTTCCCAGTGGCCAAATCCGACCGTGAGGAAGGTTCTTGGGTTTTGCCACCACAGGAACTATACAGGTGACATGAAAGTGTACCGCTAATCTCCTCAAAGCCGACCCCCGAATGCGCTCTCAGACAGATATTGTTTCCTCTGCATTGTGGTCGCTTTCTGCGTGAAGCTATTGCTCTCGCAAACGTTTCTTTAATGACCACCAGGTGCAGCTGTCCTACGGTCTGCGGCTGACATGAAAGAAGCTGGAACCTTCTCGTGGGAACTGAGCTTGCGGAAAGGGAAAAACACAACCTCCCCCGTTTAGTGTGAATTTTTAGAGGGTTTTTGAAGAGAAAAAATTCTTCCTTTACACACACATACTTGTTAATACTACCAACAGAGGCATAATCACACTTTTTACCAAATTTAAAATTTTATCTTTCTGATATCTAAATTAATAAAAAAATATATACACAATAAACACTTTTAAAATTCGGCATTTCCTGCCCCTTTTTGCTAAATAACATACATTTTATATACAACTTAATAGGGAGAAATGAAAAAACCTATCTGCCCTTTTAATTCGTACTCTTAGTTTAAATTTCACTTCGGCGAAGAGCGTCAGAATTCGAATGTTTTTTTCCTGCCTTGTGTATCACCCTGTATTGAAAGGGTTGTAATTCAAGTGACCATCTCATCAACCTCGGATTTGATCCAGCATTTGATTTCAGCCAAACTAAAGGTTTGTAATCGGTTTCAATTATAAAATTTTGTCCGCCTAGGTAATGCTTCAGTTTTTTAATTGCATAAATAATGGCCGCGCATTCGCGTTCGGTTGCGCTATATTTCCGTTCCGCGTCCGAACATTTTTTACTTAAATACGGAATAGGATGCTCCTCATTTTCCGCGTCGCGTTGGGATAACACAACCCCTATTCCAAGGTCGGATGCATCACTCTGGACAATAAATTATTTTTTATAGTCTGTAGCGTACAATACGGGCTCTTGGGTCAATCTACGCTTTAACTCCTCGAATGCCTGGTCACATTCCTTTGTCCAAATTATACTCTCTCTCTTAACCTTTCCCTTTAAAACATTGGTTAGAGGGGCTGCTATTACGGAGAAATTTTTAACATAGCGCGCGTAATACCCATCTAATCCTAGGAAAGCTCTAATTTGCATTTTTGAAGTGGGAGTGGGAAAATTTAAGACTTCTTTAATTTTTGCCTCTGCAGGAGTTCGTACTCCACCACCTACGACTTATCCCAAATATTTTGTGTGGTTTTGGGCAAATTTGCATTTTGATGTTTCGATTGTTAAATTTGCGTCGCCTATACGTTTTAGGACTTCATCTATGTGTTTCAAGTGATCTTCCCAGTTATTTGAATAAATCGCAATATCGTCTAAATAAGGGACTGCGAAGCTTCCACAATTTTCTAACACCTGTGACATCAGCCTACTAAGAAAATACAGGGCGTTGACTAACCCGAACGGCATACTTAAAGGAACATATGTTCCGAAATTCGTCACAAACGCGGCATAACGCTGCGCTCTTTTACTAAGGGGAATCTTCCAGTAACCCTTTGCCAAATCAATCACCGTAATGAATTTTGTCGCGGGCACTCGTTCCACGCGTTCTTCAATATTTGGTAAGGGTAAATATTGATTGTGTATGCTAGAATTCAACAATCTGTAATCTATACAGGGTCGGGGTTCCCTCCCGACTGCCTCTACCAATATCATAGGTGAAGTCTATTCGGATTGACAGATTTCGATTATTTTTAAATCCAGCATTCTCTTAATTTCTGTTTTGAGAATTTCAGTCTGACGCTCATAGGTGCGATACGGTTTCGACCTAATCGGCTTATTACTGATTAATTCTATACCGTTCTCAACTAACTGCTTTTTTCCTGGTTCGTTTTAAAAACCTTTTGGTGACGACCTAACAGTTTACGTAACTCTTCGATTTCTGACAAACTGAGTCGCTCCTCAAGAGCGCTACCCCTAATTATTTCTTCGAAATCATACACATTTGGATCCGATGTCGGATACAGAATTCATAACTCGTCTGATTCGTTTTCGGGAGTTTCTTCCCTTTCACTAATCAGAAGGGTATTTTTCTCCGGTCTCCGATGGTATGGTTTTAACAGATTTACATGATATATGTGGGTTTTATCATGTTTGTTTGTCATATTTACAATATAATTGGAGTCAGAAAGTTAAGCGAGAACCAAAACCTGATCGCCTACTTGAAATTTTCGTCGGACCGCGTTTTTATCGTACCAAATCTTTCGTTTCACCTGTACCTCTGTCATTTTTTCAATTGCTAACTCCTGACATTTCCTCATTCTATTTATGAGTTCAAATACATATTCGACTACCGGATAGTCTGCCTCCTGGGGTTTTACCCAATGCTCATATAATAAGACTTCTGGCGTCCTTAAATTTTTCCCGTGAACTAATTCTGCGGGGCTGACACCTGTACTTTCGTGCGCAATTGTACGTAACGATAACAACGTTGCCGGAAGATTTTTTCAAAATCGTCCCCTGATTCAAGACATAATACTTTCAAGAGTCGCTTAATTGTCCTATGAAACCTCTCTGCCGGATTCGATTGCGGATGATGAACGGAACTATGCGTTACTTTAATGCCAAATCGTTTAAAAAATTCCGTCGTTAGATTGATAGTGAACGAGGTTCCCAAGTCACTCTGCACTTCACGAGGGAAACCCATACGGCTAAATACCATTAAAAAAGCATCAGTCACCGATACTGAACTTATATCC
This sequence comes from Araneus ventricosus, assembly GCA_013235015.1. Lineage (NCBI taxonomy): Eukaryota > Metazoa > Arthropoda > Arachnida > Araneae > Araneidae > Araneus > Araneus ventricosus. Next base: position 109,170 of record BGPR01003655.1, read on the forward strand.
GCGACAAGTATCGCGTCCGGATATTTAGAGGACATGCATATCGCTGTTAATAGATATCGATTATTTTTATCACTAACAGTAAGAGGTCCTACAGCGTCGATATATATTTTCGAAAATATCTCTGTTATGATGGGTATCAATTTAAGTGGTGCTTTCTTTTTATTCCGAGCTTTCCCGATTCGCTGACACGGGTCGCAGTATTTTATGTATTCTTCCACATCCTTCACGTAATTTGGCCCAAAATAATGTTTTAAAAGTCTATCTTTTGTTTTAGTCATGCCAAAGTGCGCGGAATTTGTTCGTGACATAATTTTAAAATCCTTTCTCGGAAAACTTCAGGTATAACTAATTAATAACACTCTTCACCAAAATGATCCACCGATTTCCTGAATAACTCATTTTCTCTGTTTACAAAACCTTTACCTCCCTTTTCCGCGTTTTCAAAACAGGGCTTCAAACTATCGCACTCTCTTTGTGTGACTATGAATTTGTCTGCGCTAACCTTCAAAAGACTCGGAGAGGTTTCTCCTGCAGGGGGCAGATTGATTACAATCGGGTCGGGTTCGACCACAATTGCCGGCTCACTTACAATGCCAGGGGTTGTCGGTCAGTTTCTGCACGCTTCGCGGATTCCAGCCGCGCTCTCTGACTACGGGTGACTACCGCGTTCACATTTGAGGTTAATTTCTGTTTGGCTATCAAATCTGCAGTTCGGTTTCCTAACAAGTAAACTCCATTATCCAAAACCGCTTCAATAACAGCTGCCTTTGTGACAATACGTACAAATTCAGAACTTTGAAGTTCTATTCTTGCGAGGGGTATGCAAGTAAAATTTATATCTAATGGTTGTTTTACCCAAACGGTCTCACCTGTAAAGTCCTCGGAGCTAACATAATTTATACTGACGAGATCAATGCACCGGTATCCCTTAAAATTTACATCTCTACATTATTTACGAGTACCTTATTCATATACGGAGCAAATAAGATTTCAGCAGTTTCCGAGGTCCCTACATGATTCACAAACTATGTCGGCTTCTCTTTCTTTAATTGGGGGCAATTTGACCTCAGATGTTGGTTCGAATGACTAATGTAACAGGTGGGCACAGTTCTACGTTCAAATTTCTCATTTCTCCAATTTCCCTTGGTCGTGGAATTTTTCTAAAATTGGGGTTCGGATTTATCTACGAATTTACTTTTATTTTCCTTCCTCGGTGAAGGTAGTTTAACTCTTTCCAATGGTTTTCGCTCGGGCATCCTGCATAAAAACCAATCCCACTGTAGGCGTCTATGGGAATGGCTTTTACCACGCCAAGTTGGTCATTGTGCCCGCTAGGGTTTCCGTGTTTACTTTGATTGGCGCGAAACTGAGATTTTTCTTCATCGTGTTTTGAAAACCATCCATCTTTATTTACAATTAACAACTAATAACAAATTAGTTTCAACTTTAATTCTTTCTCATATTAAGCTCATTGGCAGGTATTTATGCATTTGAATATTTGTCTAACTTATGTGTATTAGATTATTTACTTTAGCAAAGAATTATACACTATATACTTATTTCATGCTTAGTTTTAACATTGCATTCATATTCAATGACACTCAAGAAGGAATTCATTCCACTTTAAGTCACACACACACAAAAAAAAAGCTACAAAGTAAAAATGTTTACTTTTTTATAACAGATAGCATCTCTCGGTCGTCGAAATAGAAAAACTTTACAAAGCATTTCTCACCAAAAAAGGGAAATATCGCCAAATATTGGTATCGAAAACACTCCCCATAGGCGCCTATAGTGGGATTGGTTTTTACGCGGGCATCCTGACATTATGTACTTTCCGACTACTCCTGACAGTTTCATATTTTTCTATTTTCCCCGCTAATACTAATGGGTCAACTAACTTTCCCCATTCATCAAGAAAATGCTCTTTCACCTCGCCTGCCACACGACGTTTAATTTGGTCGGAAATCATTAAATTTTTTAAACTTTCAGTCTCTAACTTCCGATCCGTCTAGCCATCCCTCGAGATGATGACGAAGTTCAAAAATTAGCTCCTTCCATAACGCTCCGGGTTTTTTTTGATGCTGGGTGAATTTTAATCGGAAGGTTTCGGGTTTCATTTTAAATCTGTCTACCAAAACTTCTTTTACGTTGAGATAGTCCTGCATTTTTTCTTCTGGTTTTTTAATAATTATTTGTGCCAAATCCAACGGCAAAAGTGAAATAAGTTTCGGTACCCATTCCGTCCTGCTGTGCGAGCTTGGCGCTCAAACAAAGTCAGATACATAGATATATCGGTAACTTGCGCGTCAAATTTTTGCATGAGATTTTTCAGACTGCGCCGATTTTTACTATTTTCACTTCGGGTCGAAGTTACACTACTAGTTTCTGCGGCATTAGAGAGTCTAATTTTTCTAATTCAAATTCTCGCTCTTGTCTTAGAGCCTCTGTCCTTTTTAATTCAGCGGCTTCAGCTTGTGCCTTTAATTCTTCGCGTTGTTTGACGATTTCCTCCAAATAGCCTCGTACAAACTCCTCCTCAAAATCTGGAGACTCTTTAACCTTTTTACAAATGTCTACTTTTTATCATTAGAACTAATCACAATTCCCATATCGTCGGCCAGCGCAATTAACTCGTCCTTGCGGTGTTTAGCTAAGAAAGCCATTGTTTAAACTCACGCAATTTAAAACTTATATTCCCAAAACAAAATTTACACAAAACTAAACATCAATAATTTTAAACCTTTTCACTCAAATTTGCACATATATACAATTTATATATAACAAAACCCAAATTTACTTTCATATACAATACTAAACAATAATACAGAACAACATTATGAAAAATTTCAATATCAATTTTCTAATTTCAATGAGAAATTTTACTACGAACTTTCATGAATTTTGATTCCCTTAAATGCAAAATCCTACACAAGCTATATATACTTAATCCTACACTAAACATGTATTATTCACTTGAACTCGCAATGCTACGATCACCAAAACCAAATACTCTTAGCCTCATGAACTATGTCTTAGTAAATTAAATATACAAATTTTTTTAACCACACAAAAAAATTAATAAGGAAAATTTTTAGTTTGATATCTTACATTTAACTACTCTCAAGATTTACACAAACAAAATCAACAATCTTCTCAACATTCAACCATGATCATTTAAGTTAATTAATTAACTACTAACCAGAATTTAGTTCTTTAAATTAGTTCCACACAGATTCACAAAAAGCCCTCTTCGACTTTTAGAATTAATTATGCAGTGCTCATTTCCTCTGAAAGTAGTAAATTGAAACAAGCTTACCGTGGTGTAGATTGCACAGGGGACCAGGAGAGAGGCACTTCGATCACATGCACAGAATGATGACACAGTTCACAGTATTTGTAGATTCCACAGTTGCGCTCTTCACTTTGAAGTAGGCTGCCTCCACGGTTTCAAGCCGGTTGCTTCCGTCTTTGCTAGGCTGATCCACAGGTTCCAACGAGTCAACAGGTTCCAGCGGAGTGCTTCCAGGGTTCAATGCCAAAGTCCGATGCCCGATGCTTTTTAGGCGTTTCTTTTTAATCGAAGTGCTTCCACCGGATATATTCTAAAGTTCGGTGCTTTCACAGTTTTCTGTGACTGGAAAATTTTCCGAGTCACAGTCGCAGACCAATAACTCTAAGGCTTACGGTACTGCGCAGGGGAGCCGTAGCGATCCCACCGCTGCCACCAGTTATATGCTGTGGTGTCTTGGCCTCGGTGCGACCAAATAAATGCAAAGCTTAGGTTGACCACAGCTTTAATTTAGAGAACAATTCTTGCATAGCAATCTTGATTAATTATTTATATACCAGTTTCGATCAGTTCATTCACAGTTCTAGGACGTTAAAGTTCAATGGAGTCGTAGTCCACCAAAGAAGTCATTCAAAACCGGATGGATGGCTTCCACCTATCAGCGTGATAGCCTAAGCATGAGACTACAAGGAATGCTCGCAATACGTTTCCATAAGTTTTATGATTTTATGTATTTTCTGTGTGCTACTGTTTGCTTTCTAAGGCATATTTTTTAATTTTTTATTTACTCATTGTGACTTTTGTTCTTTGTGTGCTTGTCAGCACTCTGTAAATTGTCTGTAAATTTTCTCTGTAGTGTGCTTTTCTCTTTAAATAAATAAATAAAAATCCACTGTTCGATGAGCCGAGATCTCGGAATAAGGCCATTTCTCAGAGATCGTTGTTTAAGTCCGAATTAATTCGGACTTATATTCGACCTGAATACACAGCTCTTTTCTGCGCTCCGGAATCTGAAAACAAAGTTCGAAACTCCTAAATCGGTTCTTGACCCCCTCCTCGTTCTCAACTCAACATTCCTTTTCTATCCCCTACCTCAAGGGGTGGAGCTCCGCTTTCCTTTCCCTCACTGGATAATCGTACTCCCGGGCGACCAACGACTAACCCCCCATGTTCCCAGTGGTCAAATTAGACCGTGGGGAAGGGTCTTGTGTTTTGCCACCACAGGAGCTATACAAGTGTGACATGAAAGAGTACCACTAATCTCCTCAAAGCCGACCCCCGAATGCGCTCTCTGACAGATATTGTTTCCTCTGCATTGTGGTCGCTTTTTGCGTGAAGCTATTGCTCTCGCGAAAAGTCTCTTTAATGAAAACGAGGTACAGCTGTCCTGCGGTCTGCGGCTGATATGAAAGGAACTGGACTCTTTTCTCTTGGGATCTGAGCTTGCGGGAAGGGAACATCACAGGGATGTCGTATGATCCGCTCCTATTGGGGTTATTATCGTGACCTACCAGATAATCAGAAGCCCCAAGAGCATTCGGAATCTGGTAGAATGAGTCATAACGTGCGACGTGTGAGCCAGTGGTAGATATCGTCTTTTTTGAAGCACATAATCTCCCGCCAATTTTAGAGAATCTTAAAGGACTCAATGATGAACAGCAGTAAGGAAATTACTTAAAGAATTTCAGAACTTGTTTTCAACCTGTGACGCTGATGTTGGCCGCTACCATATGACACAACATAGAATTAATACATGTGACCATCCACCAATCAAGCAATATCCCAGACTTTTGCCTCTTGCAAAGAGAGAAGAAGCAGACCGTCTAGTTAAAGAAACTGTTGAAAACGGAATAATCTAGGAGTCGCTAGGCTCTTGGGTTTCACTTATTGTGCTTGTTAAAAAGAAAAATGGATCGACACGATTCTGAATTGACTATAGGAAATAGAACAAAATAAAGAAAATGGGCAGTTATTCTCTACCATGAATAGACGATACCGTGGATGCTTTGAACGGAAGACAATGGTTTAAGACGTTTAATATAACTCCGACCTGAAAATAGAGAAAAGACAGCCTTAACCAAAGGACAAGGACTTTGGCAATTTAAGGTAATGCCGTTCGGACTTTGTAAAATTTGAAGGACTAATGGAGACAATATTCCGCGGACTGTCGTTTGAAAATATTCCAGAGAAGATAAAAAGCCAACCTTAAGTTAAGCCCTAAGAAATGCAGATTTTTCCGAAATTACGTTGCTAACCTTGGACACGTTGTCTCAGCAGAAGGAATTAAAACCGATCCAGATAAAATTAAAGCAATAGTGGATTGGCCTCGTCCAGAGACAGTGCACGTTTTCCGAAGTTTCCTTCGATTGTGCGCCTATTACAGTCGTTTCGCAAGAAATTTATCCACAATAGCAAGACCTCTACATACATTAACTGAAGCTAAATCAAACTTTAATTGGACAGAAGAATGCGAGAAATATTTCAATACTTTAATGCAGGCTTTGATAACTTCTGATGTTTTGACCTATCCCCGGGCTGACAATAGGAGAAATGCTAACCCAGAATATTGGAAACAAATTATTTGTTATCGCTTACTTCATCAAAAGCTTGTGTAAGCCAGAGAGAAATTATTGCGTCAGAGAAAGAAAAGCCGTAAAGATTTACTAACCATTGCTAAATCTATAGAATATTTTCATCACTACCTCTATGGACGGAAATTTCTTCTCCAGACTGATCATGCTTCTTTAAGATGGCTTTTGAATTTTAAGGAACCTGAAGGCCAGATAGATCGCTGGATCCAAAGACTTCAGGATTATGATTTCGAAATCCAGCATCGGAAAGGGACCTCTCACGGAAATGCAGATGCTCTCTCTCGAAAACCCTGTAAAGAAAGCTGCAAACATTGCACCAATTCCGAAAAAGTTCGTAATGGAAACAGATATTTTCGTGAAAGTTTTAGCAACTGAGGATACCTGGTCTTCAAATGAGATCCAAAGGGCACAACTGGAAGATCCTGCTATTATGCCAATTCTAGAGAAAAAACTAAATTCGGAGGATCGTCCATCTTGGCAAGAAATCTCTCCGGAGATTCCTGTAACAAAACGACATTGGGCTCTTTAGGACTCCTTACATCTTAAGGATTATGCTTTGTATCGTAAGTGGGAGAATGATGATGGAAGATCTTGTCGAGGGCAACTAATTCTCCCGAAAAGCAGAATTCAAGACGTTCTGCGAGAGACTCATGAGAGCGCAAGGTGTGGGCATTTTGGAGTCATGAAAAATTTAAGTAAAACCCGAGAGTGATTTTATTTGGACCGACTTCGTACCAACGTTGAAAAATGGTGCAGAGAATGCCGCGCTTTTGGAGTCGAAAAGGACTCAAACCAAGAACAAAAGGTCGTTTGCAGCGCTATAATGTGGGTGAATCATTAGAAAGTGCAGCTTTGAATATCCTAGGACCTTTCCCTGTAACAACAAAGTGTAATCCTTATGTCCTAGTATTGATGGAATTTTTTACCAAGTGACCTGATGCAATTCTCATTCCAAATCTGGAATCCTCGACTGTACCTGAACAATTCGTTTGAAGATTGATTTCATGTTATGATATGCCTATGATATTACATTAGGATCAAGGTAAAAATTTTAATTCCGCACTCTTTACTTGAGCTTTGCAAGCTTCTGGGAATTTTGAAGACTCGAGAGGTTTAATTTAACGATTCTAAATCATCTGCCTTTATTTGTTTCGAAGATTCAGACTGATTGGGATATACATTTGCCACTTTATATCTTGGCCTATAGGAGTGCGAAGCATGAAGTGACCGGATTGACTCCAGTAGAAATGTTTTCGGTCGAACGCTGCGATTGCCCTGTTATATACTATTTGAACGACCGAGTGAAATGCCTTCCTCGCTGAACGAATGCATGAAAAATTTAGAGGCACGTTCGGAGAGCTAACATTCGTTTGACAAAGAGTGAGTTAAACTGGCCAGTGAATGAATGAAAACGATCTACTCCAGAACAGCAGACCACCATTTTAAGGAGGGTGATCTTTACTGGATGTATAACCCGAAGCGACGAAAAGGTCCGAGTCCGAAGTTACAACACAACTGGGAAAGACCTTATACTATTGTTAAAAAAACAGAACTACAGAGTACAGAGGTAGCCCGACGCAAAGACAAAAGTCAACCACATTAATCGGCTAGTCCCATAGAGGGAAACTGATTATAGTTCTACGTAATTAGAGTACCGGGACGCGCAGTCTTTGAAGACGGGAGCAGTGTTACGAAGTTGGTGACTTCTGCGACAAAAGGAGTCTATTAGAAAATTCCTGAACTGTAGTCGTATCTCTACTGGGAGCTAGAACTATCAAGAACCTTATAGAGATTACGTCACGTCCTACGTATTGACTCAAACCATGAGTCAGCCAGTTGGACCTTAGTCAGCAGTGAAGATGGTGAGCTAATAAGACATTCAAAGTGCTGCGTCTGAGATTTAGTAGTGTGCTCTGTTGTTAATTTATACAAGTGCTGTTATTTTTTTACTGTGCTTAGAGTTTTGCTAAAAAATCTTCGTGGGAAAAAAATTATTTTTTTATCCTGCTTATTGGACTGTATTCACGTGCAGCCACCATACGATTTTTGTAACAATTAGTAACTTGACGATTACACACGTAACGATTTTTGTTATTTCACTGGCATATCTTTTTCTGAATTCACAAGAAGTCGCAATTCCAAATATGTGTTTTTCTAACGGAGGGAGATCTGAAAACGGGCTTCTTAAAAATTTTGAGTACGAATTTTCAAATATTTTTCTTTGTACTTGTATATGCCTCGTGCGAGCAAAATGGAATTCAAGTTGGTCCAATACATATAAACAGAATTACTAAAATTAAAATGGCAAAAGTTAACAGTCATGATCTCTCACAATAGCACACATAAAATGTTGTCAAATTTAGGTTACTAGCATCTTCGAAGAACTGTTAGGAAATCATCAAATTTAAACATGAAGCTAATCGAATTTAATATGTGAAACGTATCATCGTCAAGCGGTTTTCAATATAGGCGAAATGTTAGGCCAATTTGCAAGTAAACTTGAAATCGCACTACTCAGAAAATTTGCGAACGAAATTGAAGTTTCTTTTAAAAGATGAAATCAAAAGAGAATTGTTAACAGATACTGTATACTATTTCCGAGTGTTACATTTTGAGGTAATGACTTTCATTTCTTGCTTTGTTTTCAGGAAAACGAAAAAATGCCTATTTAAAGCTGAGGCTGAAAGCTCAAAGTTTCATGAAAACTCCATTCTAAAGTACTGAAAATATTTCTTTCTCGTGAGCATTTCATCTCGTGGATGAAAACTTTGTCTGCATGATGCCCCATAAATGTACACACACTTACATTATAGTCTTACAACTGCGATTTTGTTCATTAAAAATATATTTTTTTATCAATAAAGGCTCAATAAATATTCATAATTACAGTTACTCTTTAACAAATAATTCTCACTTGAATAGTGAATCCTATGTGAATATAAAGGTTGTTCGTTGTGTAAAGTAATTTATCAGCGTAAGGATTTAATTAGACATTTCTCATTTTAAACAACCCTGATTGGCTGATATTACCTTATTAATTATATAAAGAATGCGTTGTACTAGGAATATAAAAAATATTTGGGAAGGAATAATTGTAATTCTTTCAGGATTATGCACTTCCAGTTGACTATCGAAACTTCAAGCCCTAACTTGATGGCATTTTAGAGAACAAATAGTTAGAGGAAGAGTTTTCTCTACACTCACCGAACCTCCCACGATGGATTTCTTTTTTAGGAATACCTAAAACATAATACTTATAGCTGAACGCCAGTTACAATCGACAAATTAATGGCAATCATTTAAAGAGAATGTGGCCAAAAAGTACTTAATATATTTAGCGCCGTTTGCAATGGCATCGAAAATAGCATCTATACATTAGCATAACAACCATCAATTCGAACATTTCTGATAATTGACAACTTTTCACATTTCTATGAACTAATGTGAGTTTTGAAACTAGAATATTTGTTATCAATCGTTTATGTAATAGTTATTCAAAATCGCTTATATATTTTTTATGATACTCTGTATTCGGAAAAATTGAAAAAAACCCATAACTTGGAATGTGTTTGGGCATTGTGTGTTAATGTTAGAATGATGCATAAATTAATACAAAAATATGCAGAACACAACATTTGAGTTAGAAAACGAAAAGAAACCATTAATCTCCACCTTAACGAGCATTTTTGAAACTCATTTCTACTTTTCTCCCTTAAAAGTGAATTGACATTCCTGGCTGTCTGCCATTCGCGGTTATGGGACCCGTGGCTTGAATTTATTTGTATATTCGCTATTTTTGCTAAGGGTTCTATTTTAATTGATCACTTTTTAGTGCCCTAATAATCTTTTACGAACAAATCAGATGAGTTTTATTTATCTACCCTAATAAATAAAAACAAATTTCAGTCCAGATTATCGGAATTATATTTTACTACCCATAAAACAGATAAGAATTATGATTTAATGTTATTGAATAATACACCTGCGTCATACAAGTCTAGCCAGATTTATTACACATATGCCACCTGCTATATCTCTAAAAGAAAATAACTTGGAATTTAACAATCCAAACAAATAATTTTCCATCGATATTTATGGCCAATAAATAGAAACCTCTACTGTAATTCATTGTTTCCGTTTTTGCTTAGAATTCCAGTTGAAACAATAATCTTCAGCAAAGGAGAACATAAAAATGATTAATTAAAGATGGCGCAACTGTATAACATTTTTTGTTTTCTCGTTCTACAGGGTTGAAAGATTGCATTTGTCTTGTGTGCGAACGTTACCGGAACTGGAGAATCTCTCGGAAAGATCTTCGTTACTTTCTTACATTTCAACGCATTAGTTTAAGAAACCAAGGTAAATAAAAATTATTCGTATTTTATATAATTTTTTTATATTTGCCCTTTATTACTTTTATTTATATTTGAAAATATAATTATTCTAATTCACATTCGTGTTTATATGATTATTCCTATATTTCAAATGAAACACATTCATTATACGTGTGATATTAACGAGCATAAATTGATATCAAGTTGATGATTCTCAAACATGAGATTCGATGGTCCGACTTAAACTATCGAATAAACGTCCATATCTTCTGGAAAAACAACTTAAACCAGCGATTAAGAAAATCATTTTAAATGAATTCATTTCAAACCACATTAAAAACTCCTAACTATGGCAGATACTTAAAAAGTACCATATGATAAAAATGTTTGTTTCTAGCACAGTGATATGAAAAATATTTCCTTTCAGAATTTTTGCAATGTTTCATACCATACATTCAATTGAAACTTCGAATTTCTTCTTTTCCCCTCAAACATTATTATTAAGAAAAAATAGTTAGTCTTAACATTCCACTCGCCCATTTCATTTTTCACTTTCTTGTACATGAAGTACAAGAAAAAGAAATGTAATCGCTTAAAAATTCGACCTCGGGTGTTCAAGGATATCCATAATATTTTAGTTCTCTCTGAGTCAGTAAAGAAATATGTCTGTCTGTGAGCATGGTTTAGACTATTACGAACTAATAGTGTAAAAGTGAAAATGCCTGTGCTGTATATAGTGTAAATATTTCTTTCTTTTTGTTTTTCTTTTTTCTAAAATAAAATTCCCGTGTCTTGCCCATCAAGCCGTTCAGTGACCGGTCTGGTCACGGGTACGGGGGTAAGAGGCGGCATTCTCTTCTGTGAACATGGTAACTCGAAAAACAATCGAGTTACAAAGAAAAAAATTGGCTCGTAGTTTTATTATCAGAATTGTAGATCTGTATCTAATTTTGGACGAAATTCGTCAAAGGAAATCTGCTTGTCTCTGTGCATGTCAACACGATAATTAGAAATCGTGACAAACTAGATGGGTGAAATTTCAAATATGGATTTATTACTAGAATTGTAGATTGATTCCATTTGGACCAAATCCGTAATCATGTTGACAGATTGTCGGGGTCTATTCATGTGTACGAGAACACGATAACCCAAAAATTCAACGAGTTTCATGATCTTTGGTATGTGATCTTGACACAAAATATTAAATTTTCCAAATTTGGACAACGGAAGAAGAGAAAAATGTATATTATATGCCCAGCTCTTTTTCTTATACGGCGAAACCAAAACCTCCATTATTGTGGAACCATGCAAAGCAAGAGGACACTCCCATTTCATGGATAATTAATAGTTACTTTACTTAAATATTTTGGATTTTGTTATGTTAGAGAACAAATAATAAAAATTGAATCTCTACTGTACGATTGAATTGCGTCCAATTTCGACACTCCGACTCACAGACGTTGTGTTGGGAATTATTGTCACGTTTTATATTATGCTTTTCTGCCCATATTATGCATATAAAATAGCAATTCCTAAACTTTTTTTCACCTTTATCTCTTAATCTGTGTTTTTATTTTTGAATACACCCCTCTACTGCCATATCCCCTGCCCCAACCAGCCCTTCCTGCAAAAAATTTTATTAATGATTTTAAAGGTTTATGATAGATTAAAATTATAAGTATGCTTAATAAATCATACAAAATTGTTTTATTACTTAAATGTTTGTGAAAATTTAGAATTTTTTTACTCTGGATTGACTTTTCCCAAATCCACTCTATCAATAATATAAATAAATAAATAAATAAAATGGAGAATACTATAGAATATAATTTAAATATTGGCTCGACACTCATACAAATGTTTTGCGAAATCTACAAGTACATGCAAATTATAGGAGTTTTAGAGTGAAATCATTTTTTTTCTTTGAGGAAATATAGCCTTACTTTGAATCTCAAAATTGCATAATTTTACAACGTATCATCATCACACAAATATTTTGGTTTATTTCCTAGACAATATTATAAATAAAACATATGCCAAATTTTAGGCAGACATTTTAAATTGTATTTTAGTTATCGTTCTTGAAAAACCGAAATTTATGAATTAAACCACATTTCGAGAAAAATGAGTTATATTTTTACACTGAGAAGAAAAAAGAATTTTCTTTGATAATTCCTAGTCTTGTAGGTAAACCAATCATTTTCTCCAGTTTAATTCATTTTTTTATTTTAAATTTGGAAGATTTGTTTACCTTTCTTTTCTGGATTATAATGAGATTTTATTATGATCTACCATTCAACTGGCATCAACAAGTATAATTATTTGATAAGGCAATTAACTTGAAGATAGATTTTAGCTGAACTGCAGATATATTTAGCGATTAATAGTAGTTCTAAGTGCCCTTTATGTACTTTCCATGGGTTTACTTTAGAAATTTACATCTTCAATGGAAAGTCAAGGATTTGCTAATGATTCAGAATTATTTAAATGTCATCAAAAACGATGAAATACACAAAAGAATAGTCTAAAATAATATTTGAAGACAAATTATACTAAAAAATAAACATTAAATTATTTAAATAAAAGTTAAAATTATTCTTTATCGTATCGTTTGCTATTTCATTTAAGGTCTTAAGCTCTAAAATTTTCCCTAATATTACTTTTGATTATTGTAGAAATAAAATAAAATAGTTTTAAGAATGAGTTAATCAGAGGCTTTTAAATAAGTCTTGGAAAATAATTGTGAATTTCGGTCGAAAAAGGATTACTAACCTGGGCAGATACTTTAACCTTTAAATGCATTATTTTTTAAAATTATTTAAAAATGTTTTATGACTTTCTACTTTTTATATAAAACATTTTTATATGAAAATCAATTTTTTAAATCATGATCCTAAAAAAATTGAAAATGGTTGTCTGTTATTTTCAAATTATAACTATCAAAAAGTAGTTCTAGGCCTCAAGTTTACGGGACACTTTGTTATTAAATCCTAAAATTTTTAAAAATCTGCAAAAAAAGTTTTGAATTTCTTTCAGAAATTTTAATGTTACTAATATAATAAAACTGGTTTATATAAGTTCTTGTAGATATGTTTACTTACAATATAAGCACAAATAATAATCTTCTAACCTTAGTCACTTATGGTTTGAGGAAAAACTCATAAAATTATGAATATTTTCCCAATTCCTGCGTTGAATATCAAACGTGTTTATTTCTCTTGAACACTCAACACATACTATAAAAACAGTGGGAAGAAAAGGAAGAGGGTTTATATACAAGAATTATTTTACAATATCAAGTTAACAGCGTCGAATTACGTTCATAAAAGTTTCTTCAGCGCAGGCAACGCCGGCAAAAATGAGATCATGGCGTTATTGTTACTTCCTATGAAAGTTCGGCGAATCTCATTTCTCCAAAATGGGTTGCTGCTTTATAGAAAGACCATACGACAGTTACTGATCACAATAACAGTTTATAAACTTACTAAAATGTTAAAGAAGAATCTAAAAATGAATGTAGTGATAAATTAAAATCTACAATTTTATTTGAATGCTTTTCTTTTAGTCTTTTCTCACTGAAATTTCGGGAAATTAATCAAGCACGATTAAAATTGATCTTTAATAAGGGCATTCTTTTTCAAATTCTAAATATTTTATAAAATTTTGGGTATTTATTTAATTTCTAAATTATTTCATAATCCAGCCTCCCGCCATAAAGGCATATGAATCCGCCCTAAAGACATTTTTTTAACAGTCATAAGTATTTGCTATGAATGAAATACATTGATTTCCATGTTTCTAAACGAAGTTTTAGCTCATTGGCGAGAAACAAAGATGCGCTCTAACATTTTAAGCCATGAACTCATCATAAAGGAGGAGATTATATTTTCAGGCGAAAACGATTGTTAATCAGATAAGAAATTCATTAAGCTTAAACGCTTTTATTTTTGTCAATAATAAGGATATTACTCTTTTGGTTTTTATTTCTGTCAATAGAGTAGACAAATGTTAGGGTTTTAAATCATGGAAATAAATGTTAATTTGCGAGAGAAATTCATCTAACGTTATCAGGTAAAAAGAACTGCCTACAGGTTATATTTATGGTCAGGGGCGGATTAAACGATAGACGCACTAGGTGCGCATCTGGGGCCCCGAAATACAAAAGGTTTTTTTCTTTTAAATCGCGTATACTTTGAAATTAATTTATTCAAGAAACTCCTAAAATTCATTTCTATCTAACCAGTTGTAAAATCCTAGTTCAGGTAGACTAATGTTTGATGAAAGTGCTTAAGGATTCTGGATTGTGTTACTGTGGGAAAGTTTACTGCAATTAGAGATCCACGCTATTCAAAGCTGTGCGAGGCTCGAACCCCACTACAGCGAAGAAGTAAGCATTGATAAATTTTTAGTCTCTGACAGGGGAAAAAATCCACAGCTTCACTTTACATTATTGTGTGAAAAAGAATTTGCATCTTATGGAATAGACACAACTCTGTCTAAAAATCTGGCTCATTTTGCAAAGTTCTTATAATCACTAAGCTAATAAACGATATTTAAGATATCATTTTAATGTTTAATGATATTTTATAGTAAGCATTTCTTCAAACAGTATGCCAATTTCATGAGCTCATTGAGCTCCAAAAAGGAAACAAAATCGCTTAAATTTCGTAAAAATTCGGGGTTTGAAGTTCAGGCCTGCATTCACAGTTTCATTAAATAAAATGCATCCATTTAAATTTAGATTGAAAATGTTTCTGGAACGCGAAAAAATTAGTTTCTTAACATTCGTACTCAGCAGAAGAAGTAAAAGTGTTCTAATCTCATTTGTTATCTTTGCAAAAGTTGTGACTATCAATTTCTGAATCATTTCGACATATTTAAGTCAATAAAAATAAGATATCGAGTAAAACAGTTGCAATTTTCGTTAGAACAGCATATATGAAACGTTGCTTTAAAAGTATGCTCGATTTAATATCTTCAGTACAATTTTCAAGTGAAAATACTATGAAATTTGTCAAATCAAGAATCCTTTAAAATCTTATATTTCCGAGAACTGATTGCATTTTCCTGATAAAATATTTTGAAGTATTTATTATCTTAAACAATATGCCTTAAATTGAATTTCTATATTTCTCAATTCTTTGTGTTTTCATTTTTGTAGCTTAAAATTTTTTAAATAATAATTTTCTGTGTTGGAACAAGTTAAAAGTATTATAGAAGTTTAATGTCTTGGACTTCTGGAGTGGTTTGTTAAATAGCATGACACTTCTTTACGTGGAAGGCGAACTAAACAAGATTTGAACTTAAAAATTAGTTAATAAACTGTTAATAATTGTCTTCTTTTGAGGCATTGTGCGTACATCTGGCATAATTTTAAACTTTGCCTCTTTACATGATGTAAAAGTTATCGCTTTCTCGCTTTGCATGATGTTAAAAGTAATTTACTGTGTACAGTTAATGTATAATTTTTTTATTATCAATCATTAAAATAATATCATACTGATGTTTTGATGCATAAAAGTTTAAATTATATTATTGTTTAATTTATGTGCTTGAATTTCATAGTTCTGACGCTTTTATTAAAACCATGTTCATGTTCTATTCAAACTGGTCTCCGATCTTAATAAGCTCAGAAATAATTTTATTGTATGAGAAAGAATTTTTAACTCATCATGAATGATTAATATAAGTAATATGGCTTAAGATCGTTGTATTATAGTGAAAAAATCTGAAACAGTGTCAGAATCAGTCCGATTTCGTAGTAATCCTCAGTTCAAAAATACAATGAGAGAAAAGTTTTTGGAACATTTTGCATTTGTACATGACTTCATGCCATACAAAATGGACAGATGAAACGATTTATAATAAATTGTCTCGTTAAGAAGTTGATTTAATCTCCAATGAAAAAAGCATAAATTTTGGTTTGAATAGTTAAAATAAGTTATTTCTTGTATTCTTACTTTATAATACTCGAGTATTTAGAATTTAATAGGTGCATGCCACTTTCAAAGTGGAAAGGGATGTTGCGCATGCGCCCAACCGGTAAGTGACTCTCGTGTATTTGGCAGAGATGAGTTATCTGTAATTGATAAATGAAGTGGATAAAGGAACTCTCAATTGAAACCCACAAATTAAGTATTAAAAATGACAAAAAGTATTCCGTGCACTGTAAATTCTATAAAAAAGTGTGTTGTGTGATGTAAAATATGATGCAACCCTGCTGCATACCATCTCTCGGTTCTTTGAGATCGGGTTCGAATTTTCAGTGCTTTAGTGCGCCACGGAGCTCATGTAGATTTCGAAGAGACCTGTGATTGGCATTTCTTTTATGCAAATTTCTCACTTGTATATATATGTGTGTTGCTTTTGTGTGAGGATAATTCCCTCTTTACTCTTTTTCTGTATCTGTACTGACGGACTATGTGTCCAGATGCCCTGTAAGGTGAGATATCTCGAGGTGAGATCGATTGACTTTATAATAAATACCTTTTATGCATTCTTGGTCTGTTTCTATACTCTGCCGTGCTCATATGCTACAGCTTCTGCTTTTTCAAAATTTTATGCCTGACTTCTTTGGCCTGAAATATATCAAAATAAAATATAAAAAGAAGCAGCGAAGGATGGTCCGTAATTAAATAATTACGTAACGGAAGTATAAACAAATTCTTTATACACCTTTATGCATCACTAATGCTTTTAGAAAATAATAGTAAATTGCTCAGTATTAACACAGAAAGCAATTTTCCTAAGAAAAATGTATTTGCATTTTCTTTTTTAAATGAAGTCTATTTCGATAATAGTTTTGTTAAATATAATTAGTTAAGATATAATTAATAGATAAAATATACTAATTATAAACTTACATGATGTAACAATTTCAAAATGTAAATATTATTAATGAAAATTTAGTTATAATCATTATATTACTTTAAAACTAATGACTGCCAAAACAAAATGTAAAAGTACAGAGGGCCCCCAAGAAATTCTGCACCAGCGGCCTCTAACAAACTTAATCTACACCTGTTTATGGTGATGAAAAACTTTTGGGTATTAACTCTCTTTTTATTTTATAGTGTACAATGTATACAAGACAAAGCACCGCAATCGTCAAATAATTGGACCTGGAAATTTCAGTGCATCTTCAAGTTTTAGATCTCCTTGAAGCCGAAGATAAAACAATTTTGGAATTTATTCCAATTTAGAGGAAATCATGTTTAAGGGAAGTCTGTCTGTCTGTTGTTCCGGTCACGTGTATGAGGACACAATGACTCCAAAATGGCCAGATGGATGAAATTTGGTCTATGGTTTCAGTGTCAGAATTATATACTGTTAAAATAAATTATCAGGGAAAGTAGCAAGCGGTATTCACTTGTGTATGAGCTCTTCGCGCACTGGAGATTTTAGTTCGAACCCGAAACATACAATTGGCAGAATTGCATCAGATGTGAATAACTGATATATATTGTCTGTTTCTTTCAATACTTGTTTTAAGAGTATAAGGTTATTGCTTTTTTAAAACATTATTTTAGTAATCTGTGTGCAATAACATCTTACGATGCAGGCGCGTATTAAAGGCTAGGCGCACCAGGCGCACGCCTGGGGTCTCTGAAATGAAGCTTCTTTAAAAATATCGCAATATATAATTTCCCTCTAAGAATTTGTTCACATATCCGATTTTAACTGAGCAAGTCCGCGTTTTATTATCACAATCAGAATGCCCGAACAGAAGAAGTCTCGTTAATAGTCGTTGGGTAATGCGTACATATTTCCCGCACTTACTCAAAGCCCTTATTGCCGGTACGGTTTTCTTCCGTTTGCCTTCGAAAATTCTGAGCAAAACCGCCGCTGATTATCTTTGCAGGATCACGTTAGGTCTGTTCAATACCCAACATCTATCCATGTACCTCACACTACTAATCACTTCTTTGGAATTTTTGCCGCTAGTTCATTATCTGACACAAATCGTATATGTACACCAGACCTAAACATCAGTCCAGATAGTAGCCCAGGTGACCACTTTCCCCGGCTTGAGAGAAAAAACCAATCATTACAAAGAAAACATCTTCTCAGGAAGCCATCATTTCAATGACTAGAATGATTGATGCGCTTTCCTTTTCATTGAATATCATTAGTCATCAGTAGTAATGGTTCAGTAGCCAAGACCCCTGTTTCCCAGCAATCATTTAACTATTTTATGATGTTGGATATCCTTCGTTCTTCTGTTTCCCATCCACATTTCTGTTAAACACCCTTTAAGTGTCATTTGAGAATATTAATCATCGTTTAACATCGCATTTTATTTTCACAATCAGAGTGCTTGAATAGAAGAAATGTCGCTAAAGATTTAAATATCTCATTGCATCTAGATCGCGTTAACGTGGGAAAGTTTACTGCATTTTTGAAGCTTACACACATTTGAAAAGCTACGCTATTCAAAGCAGTTCGTACGGCTGAAAGACGGCGAGATAGCCCAAGGCAGAATTGTAGTCAGATTTCGTGAGGAAGACTGTGGTGTGCATTACATAGTTGTCTTAAAAGGAATTCTCCTTATATTGGGAATGTAAATAATAAGGTATGTTTTGTTTAATTTATCATGATAGTGTTGAATATTATAAGACAGTAAATTTTAAATGGAACTACATAAGTTCATTCAACTTCAGAAAAGAAATAATACCGAACAAATTTCATAAAAATTCTAAATATTTTTATATACACAAGTTTTAACACCACATTAATAGATTTATTAAATAAATTTCAACATAATAGCCTCGGCGCTCCCATTTAAATTCAGAATAAATTTGAATTTTTTTTAACGAAAGATTTCTTTAGGGTTGTAAGTTTCTTTATTATTTAGAATAAAGGGTAAAAACTTTAATCCATGTTCTATTCTCTTTTATATTGGCATTGATTGTGATAGAAGATTACTGAATTATTTCTGTAGATTTAATAGAAAAAATTCAGTAATGCCGATAAAATTGAGAGCTGAATCTATGAAGTATATTTCCTCTAATAAGAAATGAATCTCAAAATTACCAATGAAAATATACTTAAATTAAAATCACATTTTAAATAAAAAATCATTCAAAATCAGATTTGAAAAAATATTTTTCTAATGTTTATTTTTTTAAGAACATGGTTTTGAAATGGATTTCTGTATCTTTCAATTCAATAGTTAAAATCAAAGAGCTCTGATCTGTTGAAGAGATATCTAACTTTTGATTTACAATGGTATTTCGTTATTGAATTTTCAATTTCTGGGATTAAATTAAAACTTTTCTATATAAATTCCCCCAAAATGTTCCATAATACTAGAATATTATTTAAGAATGGACCTTTCATTTTAATTTATATATTATGTATGAAGCATTCTTTAGTTATAATGTTTTGCAGACATAAATTTAAAATTACTGAATATAAAGCATATTGATTATCAACAAATATTAATTAGATATTTAAAATAAATTAATAGAGTAATTATAAAATGCATTTTTTATTAACAAAAATATAGTTACTGTGATTAAAAATATGTATCTTAAGAAATATCTTATTTTAAATCATTATTGACACGTTGAAATTTTCAAGTAAATATATGTCATACTTTCAGAGGGCCCCAAGTACTTCAGAGCCTGGGCCCCCAACAAGCTTAATCTTCCCCTGATACGATGAGAAAATATATTTCGTCTAATTTGAATGAAAATGAAAATGGTTGACAATTAAGTAATTCTTTTATAAAGCTATCCATTTCGTTATTCGAAATATCACAATAAAATAACAAACATCCTTTCAATACACAAATCCTACAACGAATTTAGCGTCCATTAAAAATTAATGTTTTTATATCATTGAGAAGCATAAAAAGAAACTGAAACTTTATGTGGTAAAATTACATATGTTTAAATTTTATTTAAGATAATAATATATATGGCATTATTTCCACAACTAATCAGTGAGAATTGAATATCGGCAGAAAAAGAAAGGAAATAAAATATAAATATTTTTTTAAAAATCGCGATTCATTAATTTAATTACTCTTTCTTTAAATAAGAAATTCTACAAATTTTATATCAACTGATTAAAAATATTTTAATTATTTGAAAAGAAAGAAAAATTCATTTTATATTTAAGTCCTCTGTTTTATTATTATTATATTATAGTAATATTTTTTCAACAGCGATTTAATTATGGCTGTTACAGTTCCTGTTTTACGAATCTATACTTATAAAAGGCAATGTTTGCGTGCGTATGTGCGTGTGTGCGATGTCCAGACGAATCCATCGCACTTACAGCCATGAAATGTTGCACACAGGTAGTCGTAATGGTGACTCAATGCACCTCGAAGCCAGAATTTTGAAATTTAATTAAGAAAATTTTTTATTTAATGTTTTTTGTTGTCTGAGTCATTTTTGTAGTATCTTTCCTAATGATCGCTGAAAAACAATCAATGAACCATGGGATAAAACAAACAATTTTCGTTCTAATGAAGTTCGTTTTGAATTTCTAACATAATTTACTGAATTTTGAAAAATTTTTAAATAATAGTCACTTTTATGGTAATTTTGTAAAGATTTCTTCAAATTCTCGTATCTGACGTTCTAACAACTCTATAGTTTTCATTTTTTCAGCTTATAAATGGAAAGTTTCTGCAGGATTCCAAACAAGATCGGTTAAAATGTTTTATCCCGTTTTTTTAATTAATTTTTCCCTGATCAGTTCAAACAGTTTTTTGCTATCGAGATTTGACAGCGAGAGTTTCTCCGGAAGATCCCAGAATGCATTGTTCAAATTTCTTTGCTGGTGTGTGCCCTCCCTTGCAGGAAGTGACGTAATATTCTTTCATTCCCAGCATGCATTTCTACAGTCCGATTCATTCCGGTGACGTCATTGCATTCGTGTCATTGTCGAGAGGAAAAAGAAGAGGGCAAACTCAATAAGACATACATTTCTTTTTTGATTTCGTTTTCAAAACTTTCATTTATGTAATTGTATGTGGGCTATTTTCTTTCATATTGTTGAAGTCCTGACTCCACGGGCAACGCCATACGCGTCCTGCTATCGGCAGTGTCTTAACAGGCTTCTTTTTCTCGCATATTTTGCTTGCTGTGTTGGTTGTTTGATTTTCATGTTTCCATTTTTTAATATTGTTTTGGATCAACGCACTCTGTACTGTTTTCTTACCGTTCAAATGTCATTATCGCAAAGAAAAATAAGCGGGAAAATCAATAATGTGTATGTTTTGTTTTGATTTTGTTTTCAAAACATTTTCGTGTCATTGTGGTCATTCCCCCCCCCCCTCCCATTTTGTTAAAGTCATGAATCCACGAGGAACGCCGTGCAGTGCTGCTAGTTAAATCATAAAATGGAAAATTTATTAAATTTTAAAATAGGACATATATTAAATGAAAAAATATGACATTTATTAAATGATAAAATAACACATTTATTGATTTTTAAAATAGGATATTTTTTAAATGTTTAAATTGGGCATTTATTAAAATAATGAATAATGAATGTTTTTCGAAAATATTTTGAAAACAATTACAGATATGGATACAATTTTTTGCATTAGCATCTCAGCTTTGCTCGCATGTAAAGACTTTATTATAATACAATTCACTTTTTTCTCACAGTCATGTTTAAAAATTTGTAAAAAATATTATATTTTATCATTTATGAATATATTTAATTTTTTTAAGTATCAAGATTATGTTCTTTTGGTGATTAAAAAAAAGTTGAGAAACATATAATAGTTTTCAAGATGTTATCAAAAGTTAAATGACTCATTTAATATTAGAAGAAACATTTTTCAAAATAAATAACTCTCGACATTTTCGGCAGAACTCTAGGAAAATTTTTGGGTGGCTAATTTCATGACGAATGATCCATTCAGTGAAAAAGTTTTAAAC
Source organism: Araneus ventricosus (assembly GCA_013235015.1). NCBI lineage: Eukaryota > Metazoa > Arthropoda > Arachnida > Araneae > Araneidae > Araneus > Araneus ventricosus. The sequence goes on from BGPR01003655.1 coordinate 131,290, forward strand.
GCAATGGGAAAACTGTGAGA
>BGPR01003656.1:4615-33163 GCA_013235015.1 Araneus ventricosus
GTTTGTTCCGATGTATTTTATTTTACTATTTAGTTTATTTTATGTTTATCATGCTGTAATATTTCGTATGATGATTCAAACATTAAAATAAATTCATTGTTTAGAAAGCCTTTTATCTTCATCGACATATATCGGATGCGAAACGATTTTTTTCTTGCGATAAGGACATATTATTACTATTTAATTTCAGGATTCTAAGATGTTGACAATGTTTCTGTGATCAAAAATGGTAACGTATTCCAGAAATCTAAATCTTTTGACAATGGCGGAAACTTGAACAAATAAGACAGATTTGAAAGAATGATTTTTACTGTCGAAGCATTTACCCATCAGTTTGTTGTATTATCAGTCCGATTACCTTGGTTTTAATTGAAAGAAGAAAAAAAATCTGAACCTTAATGGAAATTCCAAAACATTGTGTTGTTATCATCATACTTAAATATACGTTTAAAAAAATTCGTTCTGAAAAGACCAGTTACAATTATTAAAAATGACATTCTTAAATCCAGTCATTTATCGATGCATTTTAGAACATAGAGATTAACGTAAACAATGCAACGTTGGTAGCATTCTGGACATGATTGTAATATATAGCTTATTAAGTAACATTTTTCTTAGTGGTAGAATAGAAAAAAAAGTAAAAGACGCATAGCCCTGGGGTATTTGAGCGATCCTATCGAGCAATGCAGCTTCAAAAGAAGCGATGAGGCCTCGTAGAATCCCGGGCAAGGTCACGCGCGCCCCAGGAATCTGCAGAGTTCCGGCTCGAAATCTCATCCCTCCTCACTTTTTTTTTTCTCAACAGCAAACGAGAAACGAAGTGGCAGGGGGGGGGGGGACAACTCTGTATGAGCTCAGCCGAATTTCCACAACCGAAAGGGATGAAAGCGAACGATAACCGATTACGACACGCCGATACGCAGAATCCCCGATCCGTCACAGATGTTTCTTCGAGCAGCAACAACTCAACTCTTTTCAGGCAGACGATAACTTCATCAGCCAGAATGGTAGAGATTATTTACGTTTTGATTTCTAACATTTGGCTGTGAAACGTAGGAAATCTGTATAGTGCAAATATGTGGCTGGGAACAAAGCGAAAAAATTGCAATGTTGGTGAAGTTTGTACTCCGCAATTTCGAAACTGAAGAAATATTTTTTTTTTTTTAATTCGCAGAATCACGATTTTAGACGTGATTGCGTATGCGTTCGAAGAACACGACGTTCGGCATTTCCTGTAATTTACAGACAATAACTGAACTTTAATTTTAGAATTAAGAAGCATTATTTTTAACTAACGACGCCATCAATCCGCATACAAAATATATATATATCTTACATTTCTATTAATAAACTATGAATGCGTAATCATATGCAGAAAAAACAGATTCTGCAAAGGTCGATTAAAATAATAAAGATCGCGTATATAAATAAAATCTATTTACTGTAAAGAATTGCGCAAATATCATCATTCGTGCGATTATTATTAGTTTACACTTCAATTTGAATGCTTCTTTATCAGCAATGTATGCAAATCTTTTATAAATTTTCATTCATTATTTCAATAATCTTATGCAATAGACAGTGCAATTAATACCGCAATTAAATTATTTCGATTGCGTAAGTATTCTTGCACTTCATTTTTCATAAGCTTTGCACCGGCTTTACTTTTCGCAAAATATTCGATTCTAAGCAACAACAAATTATATAAATAATTTCCAATAGCTGTGGTATTTCTTTTTTTAAATTCGATGGCGCTTATAATAGCTTAAATACAATTTCATTTACATATTAAAATCACTAAACATTTAATGCAAAAATCTGAATGTCAAATTTTCTTGCGATAATTGAAGATTATGTATGAAATAAAAGTTATTTTGCATAGCTATTTCAACCGCGCAACTAAATGATACTTTTGCATAAATTCGCACTGAATTCAGATTTTGATTATGAACTTATTTCATTGCCCGCGCTAATATTTTCGCCCAAAACCAAAATATAACAAAACTGATCAAGTTTGAACATACTTCGAACTTATTTAAAATTTTAGAAAACCATATCACTTCATTGCAATTTAACACCACACCACGTAGACTATTTTGCACTGATTGTCACATATTTAAATTACTTAATTTTTCAATAAACAAAGAATAATTAGTTTTCAGCCCTAAATGTTGCAAAAAACGCTCGATGTTATTATGCAATACATCAAATCGAATACTTTTAAAAATGTCGATGATTTAGATAAGCTTCCTATAAAATGCATTAGTTATAGAATAATTTTCAAAATCGTGGGATTTTGCAGTTCAGTACATTGTTGAACAATTTGAATAATTTATTCCTTTAATTGTTTAATGACACTGCAATGCAAAAACGGAGGATTAGTATTCTTTTACAATCAACGCATAATTTATTTGTAGAATAATTTTGGATTTAAAATTTTATCACGCATTATTTACTGCTCAATCAAAACTATTATTTGCAAAAGCAATGGCTGCTTGTTTCAAGATGAAAACTCATTCCTTCAAATAAAGACGGAAAAAACAAACATAATAAATTTGCACCTTCGGCTTTGTCAGCGAATGCAACTGTAAATTTCAAAGCTTCATACAATTGAACATTTTTGAGCAAATGCACATGCTGTTCACACAGGTCATTCACTACAAACACAATCAGAAAATAAACATGCATATAAATAAATATGGAATGGCGAAATTTTAATCTTGTAAAAATTATAACTATTTGCAATAAGGATTGCAAAAAGCATCGTCGAAATAATCCAAGATTTCAATGAATTAGTAAAATCGCAGCATATACAGCTAACTCGCCAAAATCTAGCAACCCGCTCCATCCACAGGCCCGGGACGAACCGGAACTGGGCTGTTTCCCCCTCGCAACTATTTCCGTTACTTCCGCCTATTTGGCCACCGCAATTACAACCCAGAGTCATCAGCGAAGTTCTTTTCATTAACGCTCCACCGCCCGCGGCCATGACATAATCGGCCCGTCGAAGAGTCATCTCTCGCTCAGCGATGACTCCACTGTAGAACTCGCCCGTAATTAATAACTGTAAACACAGACAAAAGGGAACAGTTTATGGGCCGTATCTCTTCTCAAATGAGAGTTGGCAGTTTATCTGGCTATTGATACGAGGCGGAACTTGACGTCCTGCATGCTTGCGCAGTGGAATACCATTGCCGATGCAAATTCGATTGTCAATCATGGAAGCGAATATCTTTGCATGGTTTATAATTACGATAAATGAAGTTGTAACTTTATTTTAAAAAATCAGAAAGAAATATAATTAGCCATCTACTTAACAGGGTTGCTTTTATACATCAATACATTTTATTAAAATAAAAAGTCTCCAAATTAAATCGAATTTTTTCTGTAAAAAAATTTAAAACGTCAGTCAGAACATTCTTATTTTTTTCGGAACATTAGTCATTAGTTCGACAGACAGCCAGAAAACAGTATATAGAAAATTATTATCGTCTGCTATTATTACGTCACTTTATGACGTACATGTCAGAAGGATTAAATGAATATTTTGAAAGGGAACAACTATAAAGTTTATTAAAAATATTGATAGCAAGCAGAAAGCTTTAAACAATTATACGAACACGCGGGAAAACAGTTCGTTTCAAAAAAATAATAATCCCGTGCCAACCATTGCTTAAATACACCTAACAGAGATTTCGAGACGTAACATATTTAATCTCACGTTTTCGAATAATAATATGCCATATAATCGTATTTAGAAATAAAACCATAAAAAATAAGAACACGGGTAATAATGATAAAATTCTGGGAATTTTTCGGGAACCGTTAATAAATCTCCAAGTAATCTTATTCATGAGGAATGGAATAAACAATCGAATTAATAATAATGACGCATAGCAATCTAGATTAGCCAAAACACTGCTTACAAGAATACGTTTAAATGGTTATTTATGTGTGACTACAGAATACCACAATTTAGTAACTCACTATTGCAAAATTTACACGCATCTACAAAACCTATTTAACCATAAATTTGATCAACAGGTTCAAATTCCTTTGAAAATTTACTATGGATCAATGATTGTATCATAATCGAAATATTCAAATTCATTTTCCTTTTTTTTTGGGGGACATAAAGAATCCTAGTATTCACGTCAATTGCGTCAGAACAGAAGATATTGGGTGTGTGTGGGGGGGGGGGACTTACGCTTCATGCATTTTTTGTTCGGTTCTAAGAATGTTATTTTTTTCCGCGGATTTACCTCAGGAATTACCACGCCATTAATCAGAACGAACATATTTTTGATGGTTGAAATAAAAAAAAGAATAAACTTCCTCGGAAAATTACGCAATTCCTAACCCTTTTGATTAATTACTCTTTCCAAAGCTTGCTGATGCGAGTAAGCTTTCATGATACGACTCATTCGAATAAATTAACATTAATAATGACATTCAAAAACGAAAAGAACTTTAAAAAAATGATGAATAGAAAAGCGATGAGTCGGTTTTTCTTCCTTTTAGCTCTTCGTAGAGGTTAAGCAGCTGTTATCTAGGTTCCGGTAAAGCGATCACATTTTTCTATTTATTCTTCTTTTTTTCCGTTATTCTTTTCATTCTTGGCTAAGAAGACAATTCGAAGTTATGATTCGACGCTTCGGAAACCGTCGCGTTCCTGTGCAAGCGATTTTATGACGTGAATCGGATTCGAATATTCGGGACGTACTTTTCAACGCGTCCCGCCAGAATGGAAAAATTTCGGAAGTTTGGCGCTTTTTTTTTTTTAATATTTTTACTGCTATTATTCTTCCTTTTTATGCTTCCGCAACAATTCTAAAGCGTCGTTCTCGATGAGTGATTGCGGATTTCGGCATCTCGAACGCACAAAATGCGTTGCATGGGCAGAAAGAAAAAGCACAATTCCCGAATACATTTTTTTGTTCTTTTATTCGTTTTTATCAGCGCCATGTAGATGATAAATAAGAAGCAAGTTTACGTAATACAGGCTCGTAAATTTCAGATATTTCGGAATCCTTCGCAACTGCACGGTCATGCCGATGCAATGCATAATTAATTGCATAAGAAATAAGGCATTATTTATCTAAAGTAATTCCAAACGAAATTAAACTGAATTTTTGCATTTCTTCCGAGTATCAACGCCTTTGTGCCAATGCAAACGCAACAAAATAATATAAAGATGGCGCTGTTGTCTATGCAAACGAAAAATAATTATTTTTTAGGTCCAGAATCATTTTTAAAACTGATAAGCGATTGTAATAAAGAAATCCTATATTTCATAAAATTACAAATATTCCAGTGAAGACACAAAAATTACAAAATTCACGGCCTTTAGCTAAGTGATTTAAGGTATTTTATCTAACACACACAGAGAGATTGTTAAAGATTTACATATCAGAAAATATTTACAAAGTATTAACCGAAAAATGCATGTAAACGGTAAATAAATCTGTAAATAATTGATTAAATAATCTAATTGAATAAACCGTTTGTAATGTAATGAGTTTCAGTGCAAGATGCATTTTTAATAATTGCATTCTGCGCGTCATACTTAAAATAAAATCCAATAAAATTACTGAAAAAAGCCCAGTCGTCTGGAAATGTAAAAAGAGTGAAGTACTAATTAGTGTATTAGCACTAGTTAGTTTATTGGGTTGAATGGCGCAAGAGCCATATTTGGCTATGCTGCACCAAACAAAAATAAAGCATTTGCTAATAGCTTTGCAAAGATTTAAACACTTATGCCAGTTTCAGAATTTTTTCACGTAGCAGAAACCCCAGGAAGTGAATTTAAAGAATTTCGAAGGCAACCAGCAATGTGGTAAAAGCTTAATAAAAAAATTGAAATGCAGCTAAACAATCAGTATTTAATAAAATCCTTTAATTTCAAAATCCAAAACTTATTGGACCCGATTTTAATTCTTTTGAAATTCGATTTATTGGTTACACTCGACTTAGCTAAGGAATTAAATTCAATTTAACATTCGAAACAAATAAGCCTTCTTAAATATAAGAATAAAACAAATTCAAAGTTTAGCACCTGAGGCAATCAAGCTAATAAATTCGAATTGCTTCCAATAAGAATTTTGAAATGAATTAAGTCCTTTTGCGTGCTTACAATACAAATAATTTTTTTTATCTGTTCCGTCCACACATAGTCATCGCATATTAAGATAAAAAGTGTAATCAAACGAGGCCATTCTTTTTAAGGGTGACCTACATCCTAAAGTTTATCATCTGTGGAACTGGGTTAGTGATAGCAAATTTCTCAAAACATTAAGGTTCTTTTGTTCCCTAAAAAGACCCCGAGGACTTTCCGATGAGGGGTAATCTGGATTATTTTGGTATCTGCAGAGAAACACGGATAATTATGGGTTAGATGCGATAACAAATAAGTATCGAGACATGACAGAATGCAACGTCCCAAAACATGATCTTACCAAGCAATAGAAAATGAATAAGAGGATATTTAATATGGATCAAATCAATAAACTCTAGAAGAACATGAAATGGAAACCAAAGGTTTGAAATATATATATGTATCATTAAAAGTTTCCAGACATATTCAATGTGTGGTTTGTACGCATCTGTCCAGAGTAAGTTTTCGTAATGCATAATATATTCTAGGTATGTTATGCATAAAAAAAAAAGCATATTATGTATGTTTTTATCGATATCATACCTAGAATATAAAACATTTTGCAGCTTTGCTTATTTATTTATATTTCTAGTAATGCCAAAGTTGGTATCTGCTATCTAAGGATTTTTGGAAAGGATGGTATTTCTCTGATACCGCAAACTTTAAAAATAATGAATCAGCTGTTTGATTGTGCAAGTTTTATTCTGACCATACGCCAGAATTTCTCAGAATCATTATTTATTTGCGAATTTCTATCGGAAAACTGAAAAGCAGACGCGACAAAAGACAAGAATTTTCAATCTATTGCAATTCTGACAGAACAAAAAATATTTACGAAAATACAGTAGATTCTTCAAGAACTGACAATATGGGATCGATATGTTGAATCTTTTATTATTGCGGAGCAAAATTTCTATATAATAGATGACAAAGGCAAGACCTAGAAAGCTGCTACAATAAATACTGGAAGTTATAAAAAAGAATCTCATGTATTGGAACTGGCATATCGAAGATTATTACTACATGGGTATACTATAAAAAAAAGTCAGTAAAATTATATCACTTCATACGATCCTATGCTATGAAAACATGCTACAGATCATAGCATCGATCTTAAATTATTTCCCCCCAAAAAAAATCGATTCAAAAGTACACATCAACCTTACATTTAAAGATAATACTGTTGCAATTAAAACGGAATTAAGGCTACGGATTAAAAGTGTATAGAGAAGCAGTTTTTACTGAGGATATACCTAAGATTAAATGCCCTGCAAAAAAGCAACGCAAATAATAATTTGTTTATTTAATAAACATTATTTATATTATGGAATAATGAGCGCCAAAAATCAGAATTTTAAAAATAGCGAGGATAATTTAATATTTGAAAGATTGCTGTTTATATTTATTTCTTTGGTTTAATTTACAAATAAATGAGAACAGTTGTATAGCATGTATTGTAGATTTTTAAGAGTTTTTTTTTTTTTAATGCAGAAACTTAGAATTTAAAATTCTTTAAGCGTTCTATCGTATGTCAAACTGATCTGCAAATTTGCAGTATCGACTGAAAATTCAAATTATCACAGATTATCGACAATCTATTGAATACTGGATTACATTAAAATATCAATTTCCAATAAGGGGAAATAGTGATTTAGCACTTTATACTTTTAAAAAATAAGCATACTAATTTTTAATATTAAGCAATATTATATTCATTGCACGAAACTTTTAAGCGTGGGACATGGGACTCAGCTAAGGTCAGAGCGTCCCACGACGAACGACCACGGGGCAGCGTCCTCACCTCTACAAATATTTTGAATTTTTACGACACTCGCGGTGAGGGCGAATTATTTCGAATCTAGGGGGTCATCAACCCCTAACCCTGGAATGGGGGGGTCTCCCTCTACACCCCCGATTCCTGGGGTTTACCGTCACAACACTGCGCAATGGATACCGCAAAAGAAAAAAAAATTATCAAAAAAGAACAAGGGGGGGAGAGAGTTAAGAATTCGACACGAGATCGAAAACGCCGGGGAGAATATAATAAATAAAAATACAAGAAAAAACATTCCCGCCCCCCCCCACCGGCTGGGGGGGGGGAGGTGCTCAATTCGTGTCGCTCGCTCTGACCCGAAGAAGTGACCCGGATGTTGGAGATTGGCGCCTCCCCAAGGCCCGGGCAGAAGCTCAAGACCCGTTCTGCTACGGAAGGTTTTTTTTTTCTTTTTCACGACTTCGCTGGCATTTTTCAGAGTTTTTTTAATACCACTTTCGTGGTTCTTTTTTTCTCGTCTCTCTTCTAACCCCTTCTAGGCCCACCACCACCAGATGAAGAATCTGATCCCTCTCCAACAGTCAGTGGCTGATCCCCCTACCTTATCTTCAGCGCGATGCACAAGAAAGGCGCATAAAATCTATTCATCTATGAGCATGCGAGCTTTTCTCTAAAGCTTGCATGCTCACAGATGAATAGATTGAGTTATTGTAAGCATATATGCCGCTTTGTTATCAAATGCAACGGTAACTGAAAAGACAGAACTTCCATTTTAATGGCTTTTAAACATTCACTGACTAGGGTTGGAACAGCTACCGTAGTCTGCCTATCACTTCTAAATAGGGTTGCCATAATTGCCAAGCATTGATACGGGACGTTTAAACCCCGGTGCACACTAGCCGATTTGTGTCGTTGAAGCTATAAAAATAACAATATTAACCCCCATTCCCCCTCTGTGTCTCCACAGAGGGCTTGTGGGTTACTATTGTTATTTTTATAGCTTCAACGACACAAATCGGCTAGTGTGCACCGGGCCTAAGTGCTAAATAAACAAAACGTGAAAAAGTGAGTAGGTAATGGTTTATTTTATTAAATAAAATGAATATAATAAACAATAAATAAAGTTTAAGCAATCTAATAAAATGAATAAGTAAAACAATAAAAAAAGATGCAGGGCTAATCCTTCTTAGTCCAGTCATATTTTAAAGTTTACTTTCTTAATTATTTCTTCTTTCACACATAATTACAAAAGTGGGCGCAAGTCGTCTTAAAATTACAATGATAAATCAAAATTACTCTTTTAGTGAGAAAATGGGACAAATAGCAATAAGGGACTGAGTAGTAAAATACGGTGATAGTTAATAATAAAAATTATATATATACATGGGTCTGAGAATATATATGGCAACCCTATTTCTCAATCGGAGTTATTTGAGGTTTTCAGAGATCGTACTAAAGTCTCAAATAGGCATTTCATTTGCATTATTAACAATTTTCGCTCGATAAAGTAATAAAATGCATAATTATTTATTGAATAAAATGACTCATTTTAGTGCCTCGAGAAGCAAAACAGAAATATATAGTTTTATCAGTTTATTTCTCCAGAAAAATTAAATCTGCAACTTTTGCAACTCTAGCTTAGGTTTAAACTATCGGAATCGAGAAACACAACAAGATGAATGGTGTCTGAGAGGAGACAAGTGCAAAGGCTTAAAAAACATATTTAATTACAAACAACATATTCTACGCTATGTGTTTTTCTGGTTTTGAGAAGCGTTATGTTAAACAAAAACAAAACAAAAAGGTTTCACTTTCAGAGGGTTCTTTCGTCTTGATTTCTAAGTTTTTTGGGTTAGGTGGCTCAAACATTGCACCCCATTTTGCAGTGGGAAATTTTTTAACACATCTCGAATACTTTAGAGGCTGTAACTCAAGGGTTCCCAACCTTTTTTCCCTCGCGTACCCCCTTAGTTTTTTTCTTATTTTCACGTACCCCTACCGCCATATCCCACCTCTCCAACCATTCGTCTAAGCAAAGAATTTTTATCAATAATGTTAAGGGCTTTGAGTCAAACGACTCGAATTAATAACATTTGTAGGACATATTTTTGATTTTAAATTTTATTCCATTTTTACAATAGCATTAGTTAACCCTTATGTTTTATTGTGTCTGCCATTACAGACTTTGAGTTCGCGTACCCCCTCGGGAACCTCTGCTGTAACTTGTTCCATCCGGCTTAAAATCGTTTACCTCTCAAAAGTGAAAAATAAATAAAATAATTCCCTGAATTCCAGTTTGGCTAGCTCGGAATTTCAGTTAAATATAGTTCGGATTAACAAATCTCCCGAATATCAGTACTCTTAACTGTCGCGTGCATACATTCTCGTTGCTATAGAAACAACATTCAACACCATCGTGGCCAAAAAGGACAAAACGTGATCTTCGTGTTCCAGTGTTTCGGACACTAACTGTCACAGAACGCGCGAGGTAAAAGGGTCGCCGAAAAAAATTTCTCCTGAAACACTGACCCACAACGAACTAAAAAAAAGAAGAAAAAGGCCCTCTACTTTCGTTAGTTGCGAACACTCGAAGACAATGGAAGAGACAATCGGCGAATAAATTGAACCTTCCTCCGCACCCATACCCCTTGCAAGCGAAATTCGCGATTTTCTCCAAAATGCAGGAAAACGGCGATCCATCAGAAAAACAATGCGCAGGCCACAGTAAATCACGCCACGGACCGCCCCCAACACCGCATGCACACAGCTACATGAAGATGACAAAAAACTCCGGTAGAAAAAAATGCATAAAAAAGAACATAATAAACGATCCGCACACAATCTTCTCTTTCTGCAGTATTCCACAAGAAATATTCGAAAATGTATGTACTCTGTTGAATATTTTGTGACGTCATGTACACAAAATATGCTTTAACAAGATCGCAGATGCGTTAGTAAAAAATAAAAAGCGTGTAAATAAATGCTGATGAAAATTCGAATCTCCCTCGGTAATTCTGACGATTTTTTAAAATGTTAATTATGTTTATCTTGTTGCTAAAAATACCGATACAAATTCTACACATGCGAAAAGATTAGGATTTCTTAAAATTTATGGGATGCTATAAAATTCTTCCATGCTTTCCTACAGAATTTGCTGCCATATATCGCTAACTATCCATCACACAGTTTGGGACTTTCGCGAACTCAACAACTTATGTAAATGCATCTTCTGTCGTGCAATTAGCATAGTAGTTTAAGCAGAAATCCGTCTCGTCTAGAGGTCTAATTAGCTTCGAATGCTTATTCGGTAATGTCTTCGGATCTTTTTTTCCGTTCCTGCGTCATATCAAAGTCGTCAATTCTAGGCAATACTAAGCTAATTAATAATCATAATTATAAAATTGATGTTATGGTTAACGATACTGAAGAATCATTTTTGTGGGAAAGTAAAATCCTGCAAAATACTACGAACTACTGCGCATTCGTTCCAAAATTAGTTTATTTCAGCACTTAAAATGCTATCATTCGACTGAAAATAGTCTTCTGAGAATACCGTAATAACAGCAAACAATTAGATAAGTTGAACGAAGAATTAACATCAAAAGCATAGTGACAGTTTAAAAAAAGCACGACTGCAGATCGCATTAAAAATAAAATTCATGCAAACAGCTAAAAAGTTCTAAAACCAACGAACTATTTTTAGAGTAATTTCAGAATAATGAAAAGGATAATTTTGTGTCCTTTCGAATTGCTAACTTTTTCAAAGTAAAGCAATAAGAAACATACTTGAGCGCGATTTAATTATCAATTATCTAGTAATAAGCATTCAAATTTTAATTATGCTGCTGTAACAAACGATATATCAAATTTATGAATATAATAACGTTCAGTAAACTGTGTGACGGAATGCATAAAAAACAAAAGAACTAGTAGAATAACAAATAGAAAAAAAATGGAATAAAAATATCTAAATAAATGGAAAACAGAAAAAAAAAATCAAGCTATTTCACTAAAATCGTTTGTTTTGTTTATTTCGCACATTTCGGCGATTCAGACGATAAACGTAAATAAAAACTATCAGAAAAAGCGATCTTCTGATAATAGTCTGATCCATTCATCATCGTTTAAAAACGAACTAAAACAAGAATACGAACTAGAAGAGGAAACGAAATTTCTGAGAAAATCAAAGTTTCGAAACTTTTTTTTTCTCTGCAAGAGCGAATGCAGCCGTGCATTCATTGTTCTGCAGGGCGTAATTAAAGAACTCGCTTTTCGCTACAGGAAACACTTTCGCAAAATAACTCCTTTCCAAGGTGAAAAAAAGACCCAAAAAATCGTCTGCAGAAATGATGACAGCGGATGATTTCCTGCACGAGAAATCGGCCGTCCGGTTTCCCGTCTGTCACGCCGCATCACTGCAACCGTGATTGATAAACGCGAATGTCATATTGGGTAATTAAAAGAAAGCACAACCCGCGCACACATTTTTGAACGTTCTTGCTGAGCAACAGAATTTCCTTACACTGCATTACGCGAACGTCATCGTTTGTAATTACATTATATAATAACTTGCGCAAAAAAATCAGCGCATCTAACATACGATTAACTTATCAACAACAGAAATCTGCAATCGTAAATTTGAAACGCAAGTACCGGCTGGATCCTTGATTTTTGACATCGAAATTCCTTTTGACGAATTTTATCGTGATTTTTGCGGTGCCATCTATTGCTTGCAAATGTATTAACAAAAACTGTTAGGGCTTTTAAATAATACAAAAAGGAAAATCGTTTTCACGCATAAAGGCATTTATATTTTTTATTTCTGCGTATTTTCACATTACTATGAACCAGTGGCAAATCTAGGATTCGGGTCTCGGGGTGGGGGCCCGAGGTCATAAAAATTTTGTATCGTCGTGACGAATGTCAAACCTCAAGGCCAAAGTAAACCAAAACTCTTTAATTTTACATACTTTACTCACCTGACAGTGAGATTCATACAGAACAATACAATACTTTCTATAATTTAATCAAAATTACAATGAAATAACTAGCCAAAAAGTGTCTTCGACCGCGTCAAAGCTACAAGTACTAGTGGAATGACTACAAAAATAGGAAAATGTTCGAGCCTGTCAAGCCAGAATTCAATGTTGAAACGTTTTTATCATTTCTTTAAAGAGGGAATTTAAGAAAAAGCAGTTTTAATGATTTTAAATCATATGAAGAGTTTTGGCTTGGCTCTGGGGGGGGGGCTGTAGCCCGATAGCCTCCCCCCCTGGATTCGCCACTGCTATGAACAATATACTTGAAACAATTTTTGTTTAAATTAGCCGAAACCTCCACCAGTTTTTACTTTTTCGTTTAGAAACAGAATGTATTATAATCGTCAAAAAAATCGACTTCGAGGTTTTGATGAATCTCCACGTTTTAGACTCTCCTATGTCCGAAAAAATCATTTCTGAAATTACGTCTGTTAGTCTGTCTGCGCACATAACTCAAACACGCAACAAGCTAAAAGGATGAAATATGGTATGCAATCTATAACCAAAACTGAAAATTTCTGACAAGTTTTGGACGAAATCTGCCTACGCGAAGTCTCGCTGTCCGTATGAGTCAAAAATGCCACAAGCTAGATACTCCAGGATTTTGGTCTGAGGGTGGGGGGAGGCTGAGGTCATAAAAATTTTGTATCGTCGTGACCTCATGGTTTATGTAAGGCAAAACACTTTAATTTTATTCACTTGGCAATAAGAATCACGAAGGACACTACGATACTTTTGATAATTTAACCGCTTAACTTAAAAGCCCGAGAATACTCGTGCATCGAAGTGTTGCGTTTATAGTCTTAAAACTAAAATTTAATCATTAATTTGCTTTATAATTTTATACAAAAATTACGTAGAATCTATAAACATCAAGTATTATTTGCCTTCAGATGAATGAAAACGACAGCCCCTTCCCAAAACAGAAGGGAGCATCTTACTAGATAGCAAAAAAAAAAATTAAGTGGTTAATAAAAACACAATGAATAACAAGCCAAAAAATGCTTCCGACCGCTTTAACGATACAAGCACAAGTGGAATGACCACAAAAGTGGGAAAATTTTCGAAACTGTCAAGTCAGAAAGCAATGTTGCCACGTTTTATAAAAAAAAAAGAGAGAAAGGTTAAGAATAAACAGGCGTAGTGATTTGAAAAAAATCAAGAATTTTGTTTTAGCTCTGGGAGAGGCTGCACCCCCATAGCACCACCCTTCTGGATACGCCACTGATGCCCAGCTTATCTAAACTGTTCGGTAATTCGAGAAAAACGTAGTTTTACGTCTCCCGCTCCCAAAGTGTTAACTTCTAATGCAAGTGATTTCTGCATGCAGTGGCGTAGTGACTGGAAGGCTAGGGGCGTATGGGTATACCGGGTGCCAGTCTCAGAGGACAATACAAGTGCATATTTGTTACCTTTTAAACCTAAATATAATGAGGGGCGAAAAAATAACATTGTGCCCTGGGCGCAACTTCCCTTCGCTACGCCACTGCCCGATATTGTTTAAGTATACGAAGTAGAGGGAAGAAACGCCCTCTGGTTTCACTCTAACTTGCAGTTCCACTGTTTGATTGTTGTTAAGGCGCTCTTGTCGATGTCACCACTAGTAACAATTATTATGTTTACAAGCAGTAATTATGAAGCCTATTTACGCGATGATAGTCACGTGATAAACATCATTGCGCATGCCTTCTAACTACACATCTTACGCTGTGCCGAAACGTCTGCCATTTTTCCTGCTCCAAGATGCATAATCCCGAAATTAAATTATCGCGACGCACTTCACATACGTCGGTGATTATAAATCGAATTAATTTTCTTTTAAACGCTTTTGATCATCAAATACACAATTCTAAAGGAATATCGCTTAATTTAAAAACTATCATGATTGATTGATCAATTTAGAACATTATTTTACTTTTATAAATCAGAATTCAGTCCGTCTTAATAAAAAAAAACCGTCGCTTAGAGTCTGTTCTATGTTTTAAAAAAATTCGAAAGATCATAAAGTGGGGGGATTTACTTAAAAGTTAGTGTCAGGAAACATAGTCTACATTAGGATAATGGGTCGTTTTTTGAAAACCAAAAGAATCGGATCTAAATTTGTCCGCATTTCCGACGCTCTCCTTGACTAACCGCAATGCAAAAAGATACAGTAATGGTTTTCTTCATACAAAACTAACTTGCCAAACTAATTATAAACTAATAATCTGTTTGCTAGGATTGAAAAATTTGTTGCAAGCATTGCTTAGAATCTGCTGCATTTTAAAAATTCGTAACATCAAAAAGTTACGGATTTACTAAATAGGCTGTGCCAAAAAACTTATTTTACGTCACACTTTTAAGTGTGTTTTTCGATAACGGAGAAAATCAAGCCTAAATTAGTCAGTCTCTCCTGTACTAATGGCAGCGCAAAACGATAGGCCAACAAGGTTGGTTGGTTAGTTAGTTTGGGTTTAATAGCACAAGGGCCAATTGGGCCATACTGCGCCAAACGTTCGTTATATTCAAATCGCATGTAAAGTTTTTTAACCAACACTGATGGGGGGGGGGGGGGGCGCCCGGCCTCTTGGGCCGCAATCTTCGACTCCTAACAAATTTAGCAAAATTAGACCTTATTAAAAATGAGTTGAACCAAATTGAATACTGCTACATGGGAGGGGGTGTTGCAAGGGAAAAGGTTTAGTTAATAGCATACAACTTTCAGCATCCATTAATTCTTACTTTCACACACACAAAAAAAATAGAATTAAAATAAAAGGTGAGAACGGAGATGGGTTATAACCCAATGATTTTACTGTTGGAGTTCAGTCCATCTTGTTGCTTGCCATGCCGCAAAGGCGGTAAAACATTGAAACTGAAGAAGCTGAATCATTTTAAAAAGATGAACTTCCCTCAAAAAAAGCAAAAACATCGACATAAGGATTTGCCTTTAAGATGCTAAAGGACAATAAGATTTTAATGCATTCATAACGGAGCTTGTCAGTATCATTTAATACGTTCATAATTACGATACACTGACGGATTGTGTCCAAAAACGGACAAGTTCAAGTCCAAATTATTAATATGGACACACTCATTTACTAATTACAATACAAAATGATGGGACAATACCGTTTCCCTCCACTCATAACTAACTAGCTAGCTCGACGGCATCACTCACATCTACCTCGTACAAAAGCCGAAAGTCGAGGTTACAAACATAATCAATTTGCTATTGAATTAAGGAAAACCAATGTCAAAATGTACACATTACTAATAATTTACACTTCATTTTCTCAACTCTTCCCGAGAACTCTGAACTGTTTACAGGAATGCAGGCTATTAAATTGTCCGTGAATGCTTTCCAACAAACCGCACAGCATGCAGAAGAAACTGGTGCAAAAACCACAAATTAACCTTTTATAAACTCTGCCGCATAACGCCCGTATTCGTAATCGCGCGTCGTTTCGAAAATGAAATAAAAACATCGACCACAAGAATCTAATTATCGGAACTTCCCCGGGACAGATAATTGATGACGTAGAAAGAGTTAAACGGTCACATGTTGGCCCCAATCGTATGATTCGTTAAGCTAAGTGATTACAAAAATAAAATATGCACATAGTGTAGAGTGAATTAGAAAAGCTCTTTTGATTTTGCACATTTTTTTTTTTTTTTTCGAATATCTCCCGAAAGGCCGTGTAAAGAATATGCTTGAACTCGCATTTTACAGTGAAGATTTGGCCACGAAGGGACCAACCATTGATGGAGAAGAAAAATATTTGGGATTCCCCTTAAATCACAAAAAGGTAGAAATGATTTGCAACGTTCATAAATGGGTTTGTTTACGGTGCACAATACTTACCTTTGCAAAAATAGTACGCGTATTCAGAAAGATAAGAATTTTTCAAAAAATCCCAAATTATTCCGTATGTTTATTGCTTATAACACGCCGAGTTTTCACTCAAATTATATGAAACTTAGGGGTCTATTCTGGTACGGTTGGGTTGGGTTCCGTTCTTAACGTAACGACCCCACCCCAACCGGGGGTACCAGAATAGACCCCTTAGAGACGTCAGCGAAACATTATATTAAAATTTGAAGTATATATTCTGAATATCGGTTGGAATATGAGTATTTGTAGGGGGGGATTTAACTGCACATGTGCGAATTATAGCATGGATTTTTAATTCACTTGCCACTACAGTTCAGCAACGGATTCCGAGACCACCAATTGCGAACGATTTTACACCGGAAAGGGGTGTCAGGCAATGAGTTATATGAGCGTATTACCGGAGTTCTTTGTTAGATCACGCTCAGTAAAATGTAAACATCGCCCTTCCATTCTTCACTTTCCCCCTATTTTGGTGAAAATAACTCCGCCCGGCGCATGCGCAAAAGCGCGGAGGGTTTCCGAATCCGTTGCTAAACAATATGTGGTTTCTCTCAGAATTGAAATGCAGCTCGCTGTAATGCCGATATCTTTTTGATTCCTAACGATATTCAGCTGGAATTTTCACAAGTTTCCCTATATATCTGGCTTGGAAATTGGGAAGAAATATATGTTATAATTCGCCCACGCGCAGTTAAAAAATTTTACTCATCAAAATCAGCTACTCGTCTGCGAAGTAATGTTACTATTCCAGGGTTAATTTTCAAAATATTTACTTAAACTTTTAATATAATGTTTCGCTGGCGTTCTTTAAGTTTCGTACAATTTGGTTGATATAATCAAAATCTCTGCATGTTATAATCAAAAAACTTGTACGAAAATTTTGCAATTTTTATATATTCCTGAATACACGGGCTATTTTTAGAAAAATGCAGGGAAATGTAGCGCACAGCAAGCAAAACTACTTATGAACCATATAACTACGGCACTGCATCAAGTACACGTCGCCGATTTAATTTTCGAATCCTTTTACGTAACTTGTCCAACGTAACCGTTAAGACAGGTAGCATGCGCAATTACAGTTATCATGTGAACTTATCACGGCCGTTTATTACGGGTTTCAGCTTAATTTTTTACATGTTGCCATCAGAATTATAATAAAAGCTTCACATTTGTTTCTATCACCATTTATAAATCGATTAAATTAAATATGAAAACAACAACACAAAGAGCAAATATCGGGTGCGTGGAATTACGAATATATGAGAAGTTATTTTATTGCAGTTTTCAGAATTCGGGATTTTTCGGCCGAAAAGCACGCGAATATTAACGGTTTAATAGATCTCATTTCACGCAACAAACCGATCACGTGGTGAGGCCAAACGATGTGCAAATGAGTGCGTGGATCATCACCAAACGACCTCGAAAAGGGATGTTTGACGCAACGGGCGGGTGTTGCACACGCGGAGGGACACCAGGGGCGGGAAGTTCGGAGAAAAAGCTCGCGTCGGTGGTTGCCGCAAGCCGAGTGCAAACGATACACAAAAAAATCGTTCTTCTCTTAAGATTCGGTATTGGTTAATTGGCTAGCTTTCTGCATGCAAATCGGTTGACGTAAAAGGAAAAAAGGGTGGTGAAGGTGTTACGATTGCAAAGATTTTGCATAGAGGAAATTCACATGACTACCTTTTTATGGTCATGTGGATATGACGAGATCTCCGTAAGTGGTTACAAACTTTCACCAGGTGACATGAAACATTAAACACACATATTAAAAACCTTAACACGTTAAAAAGTGAAGCGCATGCTAATCATTAGGAATACGAAAATATTCAGAAATAGTCTTCGATTTCATCTCGCACTGAAATTGAATCAGTTACTCCTATGTCGAGTTGGACCAACATTCTGAATGATACATCTTTTACGCATTCTTGTCGGATAGCGCTTATTATAAAAACCAGATAACAGCAAAAACACACAGATTGATTGTTAGAAATTTGAACAAATAAATATATTTTTCAGCTACCTAAAGCGCTAAATCGATCCTTACACTCGCACCTGTATGATTATGCATCCTATTATCTTTCGGTGTGCTTTAAGCTTCAATCTAGGAGCTGGCTTAGGAGATGTAGTTTTAATTTACCTATGTATTAATAAATAGTAGTTTACCTAGGTATTAATAAATAGTAGTTTACCTAGGTATTAATAAAGAGTAGTTTACCTAGGTATTAACAAATTGTAGTTTACCTAGGTATTAACAAATAGTAGTTTACCTATGTATTAATAAATAGTAGTTTACCTATGTATTAATAAATAGTAGTTTACCTATGTATTAATAAATAGTAGTTTACCTATGTATTTATAAATAAAAAGAGTGGAAAATCTGGGACATTCCATTGAAATCTGGAATACTTTTTCCAACGGGACAAAGTGTCTAAAATCATGAGTGTCCCGGCTAATCCTGGAAGTCATCACTTCCCATGTATAGCAAAAGTTGGAAATATAAAATAATTTGCCAAAATCTTTAAAATAACATCATTTGCATTTTAAAACCAACTGTTTACTTGTAAGCAAAACTAGGGACAAATATTGGACACTTTTTTAATCAGGAACAAACGGGTAAAATTCCTGACTGTCCTGGCCACTCCGAGACGTTTGGTCATCACAGTCATGACCTAAAGGCTGGACCAACTGATAGAATATTTTTGAAAGTTTAATCCCTATTTTCTTGAAATGTATTGGTTAATTCTTCATGTATAAACAATACTTATTCTAACAAACGTTAACTAATCTTACATTTCTTTTGATGATGCATTAACTGACCACTGAAAAATTTATTGGACTTGGATAATTTGGACCAACAAAGCCAATAATATTACCTGCAAAACATGTTAAAAGCAAAGTGCGCTATGCATTCGCCAAAGGTCCAAACTTAAAGAAATGATTCGAAATATTATAGAAACTTATTATCTGCATTGTCAAATGCTTGGATACTTTTAGAAGATTTAAGAAATTCTTGTATCAGTTTGTTCCATTCTCAATATCTGTTTTTCAGTGAGTCTTAGAATCTTAGATGAAGTCGCCAACTGGCTTTACCTGCCCTGGCTATATGAAAATCGAACAGATTCGTTCAAGACGACGATGGAATTTAAAGAAATTCTTATAAATTCCCGCCATCAATGAATCAATATTCATAACTACGTTTTTCGTATATTATTACTAGCTCAACAATTTCCACAACTAAATTCAGCACAAATGTAGGCATTAATATCAATTATTTTAAGGTATAATTTTTAAATAAAGCTGATACGAAAACATTCTTTACTTTTAATAATGCATTTTAAATTAAAGGGATAAAATTATACGAATAATATGCAGGTAAAATACCATATCATCGATAACATGTAACACCACCTACCTCAATTTTTTGAAATTTCACAGAAGATTCATATCAGTATTTCGCAATCAATAACGACTATTTCTAAAATTTTTAAATATATATTATGAAGATGAAAGCATAGGTTCCAACCAAACATAAAAATAAAAAGAAATAGTCGTTATTGATTGCGAAAAATTCATTTGAATCTTCCTCTTTGAAATTTCAAAAAATTGAGATAGGTGGTATTGCTTGTTAAACGACGATTTAAAATCATACTAAACAAAAACTGATGTAGAGATTTCGACGTGCAAAAGAACAAGAAATGGAATGATTTCGAAAACAAATTCCGATCGAATACAGAATTTCAGAAGTTGTGCAATTAATGCTCGTCAATACTAGGCAAATGTGGTTCAAATCTTGGCAGCGTAATTAATTATGCACCTGTCTCTGGTAACCTTGCTGTTATTGTGCGTTAAATTACGAACTAAGCCTTGGGATGGAAGTTTATTGTGCTCTTAAGCACACAGATGACTTGCTAATAAAATTTTGATGAAATATTTCAAGAGTGAAAAATGCCTTCAACATTGACAACATCCCGATAATGGCATATAGTACGTATACGAATTCGGGAATAAGAATATACATTATCCAACTTTATGTGAAAACTTGCATTTAGAAATGCAACATATTTCTATAAGACTTTTGGGGTTAGAGTTTCAATGGGGTTTAGGGATGGTTATATTTTTCTACCAACATATAATCCTGCATATATATCTAGCAAATAGTTCATAAACGAACGTGAAGTCTTCAGAAATTATCAATCAACCAACGTGTTCCACTATTCTAGTTCCAGCAAAAAATGTGGAACACTTTTCAACGTTCAGTTCCAGCCTTGGGCAGGATCCACCTTAATCCCTAATGAATTGTTCCAATTTTGGTATGGTGTTTAACTTTATTTTTTGAGTTTTTAAACGTCAGTAATGAAAGTTTTCTAATATAGCACTGAATTTTTAATCTTAGTAGGTAGAAAAGGCAGGTAAGAAACACAATTTAAGATATAATCTACTTAATAAGAAGAATCAAAATAATTAGATGAGGAACAGTTTCTCCAAACTGTGGTATGGAATATCCCTTGGAGAGCTCGCGGAGAAATTTAAACATGCAAAAAATTAATTATTCATAGAGGAAATACATGGAGCAATAAAAATAATTACATAAATGATAAAAAAAATCCCAATACTTTAAATTAGTATAATGTGTAACTTGATTTTTATTTCAAATCATTAACGACAATATAGGAGCCAAATCAAAATTGAAAACATGCAAAAGAAATCGTTTATATATTTGTTATAATATGAAAATTTTGCAATAATAAAGACTTCCCAAAACATGGACTAGACATAATGTCATCTGCAGTCGTAATAAAAGAAAAACTGGAATTGCTGAAACATCACCCAAGTTGAGAGGTTGCGTAATAACAGATGGCAACGCGATTATTTACTAACCCTTACGCAACTTAACAGACAACAGAATAGAAACACAACTTTATCACGTGGAAACTTTTTTTCCCCATATCGTATCATGCACAGAAATATTTTACAATTCAAAAAGCAAAGCATAATATTTATACTGGTAGTTTTTTCCCCCTGCATTATGCAGATATGAAATCCAAAACAACACAACTCCTAAGGTTCGTTTCACCATATGAACATACCATTATTTTCCTATGTAATTGTTATGCACGCTATATAATTATTATAATGTGCACTGAAAGATGGTGGATTAAAATTGAAACATACTAAAGGGAGAAAAATTTCTTTCATTACTGATTACTCTCATTATCACATTAAGTGACATAAATATTGCAAGGAATCTAGCAATTCAAGGTATCAATTTGTACTGCAATTTTTAGCACAGCAATAAAGCAAACTGGGAAAATGTAATTACTTTCAAAACAAAATAAAAAGCATTAGAATTGTGTATGGATAAATTCCGCCGAAACCACAAGAATTACAGGAGGTGACGAACATCAACAAGACTTTTTATTTCGATATTAACAACATTTGTCAATCTAAAATTGAAGATACCAATGCATATGAAAGTGGGACAAAAAGAGGTAAAATCGGAAACAAAAATTCCAAAACCTTTTCCAACGGAATTGGAAAAAAAATACTTGGTCGGAGATAACTGCGTCAATTGTGACACCAATCTCTTTCATCAACAGGCTCAGTCAGTAAATAACGAGCAGATCGTCTTTTCATCCTATTCAATGACGTCAATTTGCCGTGACCTTGCTTGGCGAGTGAACTCGCCAAGGCCGTCGCCGCTTTGGCGACCAAAGCAGCTGATCCAACATTGAGCATTCCAAACATAATGAGAAGAGGAGCACATACAGAAAAAAAAAAATCCTCCTAAAAATAATAATAATTCCTACCTTCGGACCGCAGATCCAAAGCTGCGGATTCTGGACGGTGCATTTGCGCCTGTATGCTTGCAACAATCACTAATGTATTAATCCAAAATCAGAGTGCACTTGCAACACAAGTTCCCATGCTGTTTGGATCAGTTGGATAATCTGCAACCTAGGAGCAGTAGCAGTAACGTATCCAAACAACGTTCCTTCGCGCTCGCTAATCGACGTATGACTGACGCTCGACCTAGAACTTCATTTCGACTCGCTGACTTTCTTTGGCGGCGCCATCTATCGGATGTTACCGGAATGTAGGCAAAGGGAAAGCGGTTTCGGAAAATTGCAGCTAGTGTCCTCAATACTTTCATCACAGAAAAAAGAACACGGTCTAATTACACGGAAAGAAAAAAAAGGAAAAACATCTTCTCTTTCCTCAATGTAATGAAAATCTGTAGTCTTTATTTTAAGGGCGTGAACTTATTTTTAGTAGAGATGAACCGTGAATTACATAAAATGTGGTAGCGGTTCGAACCATCGGACTGTAAAGATTTATAGAGGCACTTCCGAATTTAATGTTTGATACTAAGGGGTCTATTCTGGTACCCCCGGTTGGGTTCCGTTGTTTCTATGGATCAGTTAAACTTTCTATTCTATTCAGGTTAGGCAAACACCTTTTTTAATATTTCGGCTTTTAGACTGCACCGTGAATTTAGATGAAATGTTTTAATTTGTATACAGCTAAACATGAAATTATTTAGGGATTTTTTATATTTTTTAAAATCATTTTTTTTTTCTCAACTTAAATAGCAGATTATAGTGATTTTTTACATGATAGTCAACCTTTGATGCATACGAAATGATGCTAAATATATAAAACTTTTAAATTCAGCACTATTTAGCTGAGCGTAATGATAATACCCAATGAAAAATCATCCGTATTGTCAACTTCAGTTGTCATAATTAATATTCGGGATAATGGAGGATTATTCTTTTGACCTTGAACGCCATTGGGCCTATTCATCAAGAAGCGTATCAATTAGAGAATGCCATTTTCGGACAGTACCTTAGAAGGGGTGTGGAGTTAAGAAGGGGACTGTGTTTGAAGACGATCTTTCTTATTCGTGAATGGTTACATGACAGTCCCCTCCATAAAATTGACCCTTTGCTTTAGGGACGGCCAAGGCGTCTGTATACCTGTATGGACAAGTTCACTGCTGGTCAAGCAGGACAAGAGAATGCAAGGGGCACAGTTCATACCTTTGAAGTTTACGATTTTCCGACAAGCGGAGGGAAACCAGTTTTGTCCAGTACGCTGTCAGGTAAGGGTCGAGGTGTCCACTGGAGATTCATTCTCCTATTTGTTCCTGTGTTGTCCAGTGTTACTTGTTATTTTGTTTGAAATATTGTGAAAATCTTGCATCTCTTGCAAGTATGTCTGCTTAGTAACAATAGCTACCTGTCCAAATTATTACAGGGGAAGAGCGAAAGGCAAAGGTGTGATGTCATACCTTTTCCAGTATGTCCGAATCGGATAAATTTGGATCTCCGAAATGTAAAGCAAGATCATATAAATGCAAAATACCTTTAGGTAACAGAGATCACTTCAGGCCGTGTGATTACATGGATGACATGAAGAATCGTGTACTTGGTTTGTTTTAAATCAAAAGGCTAAAACCTGATGCAGTTCCGGTGTTAACTTGCCATTGCAAGATAATGGGAGAAGATATTTCAGAGTAGAAGTGAGAGGAAAAGGAAAACAAGTATTTTACACGGGAAACAAAAAATTAGATTAAAATGTCGAGTCTAAAAAAAGCATGTGAAACGCCAGCTATGGACCATTTACTACACCTACAACCGAAAACATTTGCTCATCCTGCTTTGAAACTCAAAAGAAAATGCATTACTTCTGGAAAGAGGTCGTTTCTTGAAAAAGAACTCGAAAGATAAAAGAGGAGACTAAACTCAGAGGAAAAAACAAAAAGAAATGAAAACGAAAGCTCAAATTGACCGTATTTTAACCGAAAATAAAAGTTTAAAAAAGTGAAGTGAAAAAACTATCGAAAATAGAAAATTTTAAAAAATATCTTAACAACAACTCAGATAAATGCCGTAATAAGAAAATAAGAAAAGCAAAATCAAAGCGGACAGCAGAAGATATTTCTAGGCGACAATTATTAGATCTATTTCAAGGCGGGCAGCTTATGAATATTGGCGAAAATCAAATGGAATACCATTGCCCAGTGCTAGCACATTAAAGAGATGTTCAAAATTTTCCTTAATAGACCTGGTATGATGTTTTGCTGGTTATACAAAAAACATTTCATTCAAACCGAAGCAGAGAGAGATTATTGCATTTTAAGTTTTGATGAAATACATTGACAGAAAAATTTGCTATGATGTGAGTGAAGATCAAGTTTGTTACCATTTTCAAAGTTCAACTAGTACTAGCACGTGGAATAATGGCAGGTTGGAAACAACCCGTATTTTTTCAATTTGATGTCTAACAATGACGAAAAACATCTTTTTTATTTCAGAAATAATTAAAAAAAAATTGAAGAGAAACGAGTGTAAAAGGGTGTTTCCACGTTAGCTGGAAGCTCCACACTCCAGGAAAGAACTGGAAATTACCTCAAAAACAATTTTTTATCCATCCTTTAAACTGCAGAAAAAAATATGGGCATTTGCCGATCTTCACATTATTTGAAAATAATTTTCTATTAGACTATTGAAATAATTTTCTTTTCAAATCCATCCTTCAGCAATTACTAAATTTTCGCAAATATTTACTATGCTTATGATATTTTGATATACTGGCATCAATTTTAAATATTAAGTAAAAAAAAAAGGGAAAAAAATAATATCAAAACCCTTATAGTAAAGTTTTTGTATTTTAGAGAGCGGAGTGCCCGCTTGACATCACAAGTTCCCCACTGGTTCTTCGCTGAAGGTTCTATGAACCAGCCCTTACCATTTCTCTGGTCCTGCAATTCAGAAAATATTTGACTTTCAAACGATCGACAAGGATGAATGGCATCCCGAGTCACAATACAGTAGAACCCCGCTAATCCGAACTAATTGGGACCGGTGCCTGTTCGGATTACCGAAATTCCGATAAAAATAGAAAAAGAAAGAGATGTGTGCTAAAAAAATGCAGTTATAAGTGCTCAGTACTACTATCTCTTGGATTCTTTCATTCAAAGCAATAGCAGAGAATATGTCTCCCCTTTTCATTAGAATTAATGGATGTGCTCCTGTATGAAGTGACCTTATCTTGCGACGAATTGCTTTGAATTTCTTCAATATTGCACAAATTATGCATGCTGAAAAAGTACTTTTTTGTTTTTTTAGTATGTATATTTAAATCTTTCGAGGTAATTTTTCAATTACATATAATTTTCGAAAATAAAATCGGTTCGGATTAACCGGGAATTTCGGATTAGCGGGGTTGTACTGTATTATTCTTTTCGTCCCTTTATTATTAAATTTGGGTGATGCCATTTGGCACCAGGTGATCTGCTTTTGTCGATAAAGCGGATGTCATTACTCACGCACATGTTCCTAGATGGCAACACGATCGTATTCAAACGAATAACCAATTGTCACTATTCATTGCATTCATTTATAATTCATTGTGGTGTAAGAGAAATCAATTAATTAATCTGTATAAAATTATAAAATTAATAATTTTAAACCCAACATATTTCTGAATTGTTTTCTCACAGTATTTAATTTTGTTACTAATAAATAATAAATTTGAACAGGGGGTATTAAAAGTGAAATAAATACACTTTTAGATAAAACAGATTTAGTATTCGCATTAGAGGAATGACTTTTAGTGTGGTGAGTGTACGTAATGAACGATGAGTGAAATGGTGAATGATGAATGAAATGGTGAAGTAGAGATCCCATTTTGGCTTGTTGGCAGGAATGGTGCTAGAGTTTGCCCGACGGGGGGGGGGCGATTTGCCCGACCTGCTGTATGGGGACGAGTGTAATGAAATTGGTCTCAAATTTTCGCCATATTATTGTTTATCAACTACAGGTTGAATACCCATTACAAATGTACCACAATGGGGGCACAGGTTCCCCGACGGGTGGGGGGGCCTAGCCACCCCTTCTTGATGGACTCCTTCTCGTTGATAGATCAATTGCAAAATGTAATACAGATCTGCAGAAATTTCTATAGTCAAGGCCACATACCAAATTCATCCACCCAAAGCGGTGACGTTAACTACGCCTAACTTTGGAATTTCTATCCGACCACCGTAGATTTTAAAAGTAATAGTATAATATTTGAAAGTAATTGTGTGATCAGTACATCCCGGTTCAAACTCTATTACGGGGAACTTTAAAAAATGCTTCAACTTCATTCATCGCATTATTAAGAATTTTTTAGATAACAATTTTGAGTCCTTACTGAGTTTTTTTATAATAAATTATATTGGTCCGCCATTTTTCCCCTCACTCCCTAAAATGAGTTTGCGCATCCCTAATCTTCAAAATTTCTCGCGCATTATACTATGGCTGCTGGCTAGATGCACAATATGAATCTTTTTATATAATTAAATCATTTACTACAGTTAAATCTTAATAATTATAGTTAATAAACATGGTTAAATCTTTTTTAGCATATAGACAATATACCATATATACAAGGCGTTGGGAGGGCTCACAATAATTTCAGTTTTTTTTTTCTCTTGAAAAGTTCCAAATTAAGTTTGCATGTCGCATTTTACATATTACGTCAGCGTGAATTGACTATATTTTACAAAAATAAATATTATTTCGAAAAGTATATGTATGTATAAATGGTAAATTGCTGTTTTTTTCCCTTGGTCTTGCGTAGAGATAATTATTCGGCATAATTTTTGAGATTTTCCGACCTGTGCAATCTCGAATATCGAGCCTCTTATTCATTCAATGTTGTTTTGTTTCTTCTGAAACTAATTTTAAAAAAATTAAATCTAATTAAAATTGGTTAAAAAATATGAATAGTAAAATATGAATGCTTCATTGAAGCAATAAAGAGGTACATTTTATTCAAATAGGGAAATGTCCATGATGCTTCTTCAATCCGAGACAAAGAATCTAAAGCCAGGGTCCCGCGAGAACTCAGGACGTTGGTCACTTTAGAAGAAAAACATGCTAGACCATTCGATGTCCCATCTACCTCCCCTTTATTTAAGCAGGGGGTGGCGCCAGAGAGGGTGACCGGCCCATGGCCCCCCGCGCCCATCAAAATTTTGTATCCCGTCGGAAAATATTTATACGGGTATTCAACTTTAGTTATATAATAATCTGGCGAAAATTTGGACCAATTTCATTACACTCGTCCCCAATACACAGTCATTATGTGCCTCTGTCGGCGAGACCTGTTCCTGTCGGGTAATCCCCGATCGGGCAAACTCTAGCGCCATTCCCATTGTTAAAATCAAAATGATGAAAATCAGTGGAATCCAGGGGAGGCTATCGGGCTACAGCCTCCCCCCAAGCCAACCAAATTCTTACATTTTATTTAAAATAATTACAACTATTTTTTTCTTAATTCCCTCTTTTTAAAAAAAATAAGAAAACGTTCAGCATTACTTTCTGGCTACTAGGCTGAAAATTTTCCATTGCTGTAGTCATTCTCTTGTCTTGTAGCTTTGAACGGGTCGAAAACATTTTTTTGGCTGTTATTTCATTGTATTTTTATTAAATTATCGAAAGTATTGTATTGTTCTTTATGATTCTTATTATCAGGTGTAAAGTCTATAAAAGTTAAACAGTTTTGGTTTACTTAGCCGGTTTGACATTCGTCACACGATACAAAATTTTATGCCTCAGCCCCCCCAGACCAGATCCTAGATTCGCCACTGATGAAATAACTAATTTTGGGGTCTATTCTGGGATTCCTCGGTTAGGTTCCGAATGTTAACGTG
>BGPR01003656.1:34694-51105 GCA_013235015.1 Araneus ventricosus
CTTCCGAAACAACACGATGACAATTGGTAGTGTGTGCGAAAAATCATTCCAGCCCCGGGAGCTATTTATCCTTTCTAAACCACTATGACTAATTGCGGGGGGGGTTAAAAATCATTCCATGCCCCTGGGAGCCATTATCCTTCCAAACCACCGATGACGATTGTGGTGTAAGTGAAAATCATCTCCATGCCCCGGCCACTATTTACCTTCCTAAACAACACGACGATTGTAGGGTGTGTGCTGAAAAAATCATTCATGCCCCGGGAGCTTCATTTATCCTTCTTAAACCACCGATGAACAATTGGGGGGGGATAAAAAATCTCCATGCCCTGGAGCCATTTTATCCTTCCTAAACCACCGATGACGATTGATGTGTAAAGTGCGAAAAATCATTCCATGCCCTGGCCACTCATTTTATCCTTCCTAAACAACCGATTTACGATTGTAGTGTGTAAAGAAAAACATCATTCCATGCCCCGGAGCCATTTGTCCTTTCCAAACCACTGATGACGATTGGGGTGGGGTGAAAAAAGCTTCCATGCCCCGGCCACCATTTATCCCTTCCTAAACACACTGATGCAATTGTGTGTGTGCAAAGTGTACCATCCTGCCCGGGAGCCATTTATCCTTCCCTAAACCATCGATGACGATTGTGTGTGTGTAGACAAAACATTCCATGCCCCGGGAGCCATTTATCCTTTCTAAACCACCGATGACGATTGGGGGGGAGAAAAAATCATTCTATGTCCGCTGCTGCTTACCTCTCTGCACACGAAGTTTGAGGAGTAATGCAATCTAAAAAAATAAGACTCTGGATTTTAATGAATCTACATGTTTTAGATCTCAATGATGAAAAAACTCATAGAATTACGTCTGTCGGTCCTAGTGGAGCGATAACTCACGAACGAAACAAGCCAACGAGATGAAATTTGTCATGCGGTTTTCACACTGAAAAGTGGATCTGCATCAAATTTTGACGAAATGTGTGTGTGGAAAGTCGCTGACTGGACACCTCCTCCACGGACACTGATAACTCACGCAGCTAGTCAAATGAATCAATCTGTCCATAGGAAGAGGTTCAGAATGCATACTCTATTCTCTTCAATGTACGGCAAGGTTTAACGCAAAATATGCCGTATTGGGTAAGTATGCAAACAGGGCTGGCCTTTAGCCGATGGACCAATTGTCTCAAATAGGGCCTCCGCGCAGAGTGCAAAGAATGTATTCAAACTTATTCAAATTAAAACAGTATCATTTGATTTTAAAGCCTTATTCCTTAGGAAATTTTTATGCTTTTATTTATTTTTTTTCTAGTGTTCTGCGTTTTTGTTAATACATACTTCGCACTTTGTGCTCTCAGTGACCATGAAAGGCTTTATTTCCTGGAGAACTTATTGCTTTATAATGCACCCAATCACTCATAATTTAGTTTAGTTTAGTTTAGTTATATTAACGCTGCCCGTTTTGAAGCAACACGAGGGTATATTTTGGGAGGACCTCGTAATTTTGAACCTCGGCTCAGATGACGAGGACGATACCTAGTGCACCCCCTCCGCTTCCACGCCACACCAAAGGAGGACGTTTGACCACTACGTATGATTTACGCGTGCAACAGGCCCCATACACGGCGGATCTTCGGTGGAATAGGGGTTTCGAACCTGAGCCCTCCGGCCCAAGGCCGAGACCTTGCCACCAGGCCATCGGCCCTGCAATTTCAATCATAAAACGATATAAATTTTTTAAAAAAGTTTAAGTTTTAAGTAAGTGAAGTTATTAAAATTATTTTTAAACTTATTAAATTTTAACAAATATTATTTATTGAAATTCCTGTTGTTATTTATTTAATATGTATTATTTGTTAAAACAAAATATCAGGGTATCGAAATATTTTCATCTGGCCCCATCTAGAGCGTGCAGGTGCTACAAAAGGGCAAAGCTGGGACCACTCGCCGTTAGTTATAGCAATTTTTAGGGAACATAACTATTTATCTTAATGCCTGCATTAAGTGCAGTTTGAATAGTTCTTTCGATTATCGGCACATATGATTCGCAGCGTTGGTCAGCTTGAGCTTGCAGTCAGCATTATTTTTTCCCGTGCACTTAGCGATCTGCAGTTTGATCGTTGAGCACTGCATGTGCTCATTTTGCGTGCGACATCGATTTTCAGCGGATCATTTGAAGCAGTGTCGTGCATTAGCTTTGCCCGGGCATGAGTGCAGCTGTGGTATCAGCTTGAAGCATGTGCAGTCGCTCTGCCCGGTGCACATTAGGCAGCAGCGTTGATCTTGACATCATTCGATTGCGTTCGTGCATTACCGATTTGTGTCTTTAGCAAAAATAACAATAGTATTCCTACATGACCATGTGGAGACACACAGGGGAATATACTATATTATTTTTTAAAGTAATGACACAAACGGCTTGTGCACTGGTCTGAACTTCTTAAAGATGCTACAGGACGTCATCCTATAGGTCCCCTAGGTCCTATTCCCCCATCAAGTTGCTTCTCAGAAACGAAGTGGATTCGATATCCGTGTCCTGCTGAGTTCTGTAGATAGTGCAAGAAAGAAGCTGTAGAATCCGTTAATCGTCCAGCCTGATCCTGCAAGCATCTCTCCCTCTTTCACCTTACCGAGGTTTCCGGTGGACACCTGTGCGGGACTTGGTCAGTCATCCGTGATTTATACAGGTGGAGCAAACTTCCCAGGAAAAGTGGCTTTGAGACATCCTCCGAAGAGGTATTTGCCAGCTAAAAAGACGCTCTTAGTTTTCGAATATGCCATCTGTTGGCAAGGTCAGTATTCGCAAATTCGAGCCGAATGGGTTGAAGAGGGCTCGAGTGAGATGGTCACGATAAAGTGGTGGGAATTGCAGCGGGAGTCAGCTTACCCTACTTTAGTGTAAAAAAAATATACTTATTATTTCATTTCAGCTGCATAAAAGTAGAAATTATAAAAACACTATGTCTGGGAAAGTAGCTCAATAATTGGAACTAAATTTTTTGTTATCTACTTTAATGGGTTACTTTTTTCAGCTGTCTATACATTTTTGCCCCCACTTTTCCCCCCAATCTCCGCCACTGACGTTGAAAGCTTCTCACCAGTTGTGAGAGGAAATTCGAGACGCATTCTCGATTTTGAGCAGCAATACCACGTAATTGAACGAAGCTAGAGAAGGATAAATGGTGGCCGGGACATAGAATGATTTTTTGTCCCCTCAATCTTCATCGGTGGTTTAGGAAGGATAAATGGTGGCCGGGACATAGAATGATTTTTTTCGCCCCTTCATGGTATTTCACTTTAAAAAGTGGCATGAATGCACTAATGTTTTGTCTTCACAGCGCGCCCCCCCCCCTAAGGCTGGCGCCCGGGGCATCGATACCCCCTCGACCGACTAAACCAGATAACACAGCATGCTTAGACTGAGATTTTTTGTTTTGATCAACTAGTTCCGCGGAAATTCAAAAAAAACCGAACCAAATACAATCTCACTATCCAACTGACCTGACATACAGTACAGTCTGCCAATCCTTTAAATCAAACCACAATAAAGAAAACACCACGAAAATGGTTTTCGTCCGAATGCTTTCACCACAAACACCCAAAGAGATGAAAGAAGGAAACGAATCGATTTTCGCAGAATCCGATCTTCCAGCAGGTGGCTCGTGCCGCTGTTGTGAGAGCAGACCATTAAGGCCCAAACATGGACCGCCGGTTGTTGTCTCAGCTTTGATTCCGTTGCCCGAGGAATCCGAAGCGGTTACCTAATTGTTTGTGAACGACAGGAATTCTCCCGGATGGCAACGGCTCTGGAGTCGGGGAGGCCAGATCTGGAAATTATGACTTTTCAGTAATTTCTGCACATTTAGCGTCGAATGTTGGCAATGGCGGTGAGTCGGGGGAGGGGCAGTCGTTCCCTGCTTTTTGCGGGAAAAATTAAGTTTTCATTATTAGCTGCCCATCATGATATTTAAGTTTAATTTATTAAAAACATTTCACATATTTTAGTCTACGACTTTCTTTTTACAGGTATTGCTGCTGTCTATCTACTTTTTAATATTACTGGACACTCCTCGTGAGAAGTTGTGCCTTGTACTTTTAATTTGTCAATTTAGTACTGAAACTTTCATTTTTACAAGTTTTTTTTTTTTAGAATTTACTATTTGACTGCCAGTACTGATAGGTGCTCTGAAGTACGGGTCTCTCTGTTCTGAGTGCAAGGGTCTTATGTTGTGCATTTCTTTTCTGTGATTACCTTTTGATGTTTTAATTACGTTTTTTAATATTTTAGTATCTTAATATTCTTAATGTTTCAATATTTAAGGTTTTTTTAGTGATATTAGTGCCATTTTTTATGTTTTTTTTTATTTTTATTATTCCTCCGGCGGCCTACTTTAAGCCTTGGGGGTTGCGAGAAAATTCTTGTGGTTCTCTAAATCCCCCCAAAAATTATTTAACAATAAAAAATATAATGCGTTTCTTCAAAAAAAGTTGCTCGCGACGCGTCTGGGGGTCGCGAAATTTTTTTTAAAAAGTGAGGGGGTCGGAAATGGAAAGTGTTGGTCAGTTGAGGTCACTACGAACACGGTAGCTCGAAAAAGCAACAAACCAGCAGGGTGATTTATATTATATTTATTTATTTACAACCCGCCCCGGCCCAGCCTACCCAAGAGGGTGTAAGGCCTTCGACAGGCCGGAGGGGAGTTAAATTATATGATCTTTACATGCAAACTGTAGACCTGTGTCCAGATTATAGCTGCAGAGGCATGCAGGGGTGGCGCCAGTGGGGTGTCCGGGGGGGCAGCCCCTCTCCCGTCGGAGCAAATTTGTGTACCCCGTTCACACAACGGGTTATTGAACTAATAGATAAATAAAGATCTGGTTAAAATTTGAGATGGTCATCATTACACTCCTCCCCTTGTACAGCAAGTCGAGGACCAGCCAGAGAGACACTGCCACCCCGTCAGACAGACCGTCGGCCGGACTCTAACGCCACTCCTGGAGGCATGGAGTATGATATGAAAACGAGAACTCACAAACGGAATCAACTGGACTGATGATCCTTACTTCAAAATTGTAGTAAATTGTAGATCAGCATCAAATTTTGGATGGAATCTGGATAATATATGTAAGTCTGTCCACCAGTCGATCCGTTTGCATTGACATACGATAAATAAAAAACGGCTTAAACTAGAGGGATAAAATTTCGTAAATTTGTATCAAATTTACGTCCAAAAACAGCCCTCGTGCAGTTTTAAAACGAAACATTCATCGGACTAAACTATCCAAAATGAGAAATGAACGTTTGCTATCTTTTTGAAAAAAAGGTTTCACGTCAAATGATAATATTTCCGAAATTTACCAGCATTTTCACAAATACTCGCATGCTATTAATAACTGAAAAAGAAAATCTTGGTATAACCCCGGCAAAATATTTCTCTACAATCCCTTATTTATTTAAAGAAAAGCACACTACAGAGAAAACTCCATTTACAGAGTGCTGACAAACACACAAAGAGCAAAAGTCACAATGAGTAAATAAAAAAAATGCCTTAGAAAACAAAAAGTAGACCACAGAGAATACATAAAATCATAAAACTTATGCAAACGTATATATAATTAAAAACGAAAACACATAATCACAAAACTTTAAGACACACTATGACACCAAAAGCCGTATTATTTTTTTAAAAAAAAATTAAAGTTCGTTTCCAAAAAGCAAGGGTCAAAAAGTCAAAACACGCAAACACCGAGTCTAATAAAAAAAAACACACCAGGAGTTTAAAAGATTAAAAACGTAAATACACACTTGAGATTTAAAAAATATGCAACACTTAAGATAAAAATAAATCAAAACACGGCGCCAAAAAACTGGTCGAATACATAAGAACACGGGAAATCAAATAGCATAAAAATCTAAAATGTTGTAGAAAGGCAAAATAAAACATATCATGTATTTAAAAGATGCAAATATTTCGACTTAAAAGCACCTAGAGACATATTAAAAATGCCAAGTTCATCAGCGAACGTGTTAAAACTTTTATAAAACCTATATAACGAGAACCTGTTAATATAATTAAATTTTGAATCTAAATTTGGAAAGGAACTCTGGTTTCTTAAAAATCTGGCTGGCTTATTATCCAATCGTCTTACCATGTGGTCCGAATATTCCCAAACGAAGCCACAAATTTCCGATACAGATAGCCAAATATGATAAAACAATCACTGACGATAACATTCTTTAAACAACTTTTGATGACTTCCTGTGTATTAACCACCACTTATAAGGAATGACCCGAAAACACCCAAATCACCACTTTTGGATGAACAAAATGTATTTTTTTTCCCTCTACTTTAATTTCAATAATTTATGTGAAAGTGTTTTTCCAAGTTTCAAACCATTTTGATATTTTGCACCCTATAAGAGCCAGGCGCCGTACAAATTGGGAATTAATGCCTTTAAAAAATGCCGTAAGCCAAGTTAAACTCTTATTTACGCTGAAGTTACAGTGAAACCAAAACTAAGTGATAAGTAAACTATTAAAAAAAATAAATGTTTTGCCTCCCCACCCTTTATAAGGGATGACACTTGTTAACCGCGTCTCCGCTTCGTTACCATCACTAGGTCTCCGGAGCCACCGCGCAGGGGGTGGCCACAGTCCCCCCCGCCAAGAAGGGGGGGGGGGGATGAGATGGTAGGGAGGATCTTCGAAGGATGAGCACAATGGGAAGGGAGGCACGAATCCTTTTTCCGTTCGGGGATCGGACTCCGTGGAACGTGTCGGTGGGAAACGGGTGTCAGCATCCGGTGCGAATCCGTCGAGTGGATCGAAGCGCAAGAAGATTCGGCCTTCTTCACCAGCCGACCACGGCTACCCTCCCACGCACCGCCCCCCCCCCCCACCCCCTTCGGACATATTCCGAAAAAGTTGGGTAATGCGCAGGAAGTCATCAAAGGGTGCTTAAAGAATGTTCTCGTCAAAAGTGATTGGTTTATCGGATTCGACTATCTGCATCGGAAATTGGTGGCTTCGTTCGGACCACATGGTGGGGTGCCTGATGAGGGACTGCAGAAAAAAAAAATAGCCCTGGCGGTGGAACAAAATTTATTTATATTTCTGTAGCAGCATCGCGGCGACATGGCGACAATGTTTTAGAATGGCGAAGGTTTCCTGAAGAAAAATTTTTATTTTGGAACAAATTAAAGTTTTGGGAGATTTAATTTATTCAGCAAAAGCGCCGAGATCGTTCCGCAGAACTAATTTCGTTTTCTGCAGACGATGAATCGCTTTCGAACATTCTGGATCAGAGAAAAGGGAAAGTTGCCCTTTCAGTTTTTGTGTGTGTATTACATGTGTTTTATTTAGAAAGCTGAAATTGTTAAACTAAATATTTTATTTTATTTATGAATTACTCTTAGATTTGTCCATTGGTAGATTCTTACTTCGTAGAACATTCTTGCAGAAAGATTTTGGTATTAACGAAGCTAATCGTAGACAGAAAGCATGATAATTTTCTGCCACAGGGGTTATGGCATGCAAGCATTTTTGAAATTACTGGTAAATTTCGAAATTTCATTATTTGATTTGGGCCGTTTGGTTTAGAAATAGTTTAGTGCATTGGCGAATCCAGGATTTCGGCCTAGGAGGGGCTGAGATAATAAAAAAATTTTGTATCGTGTTGACGAATATCAAACCTCGTGGCTTATGTAAACCAACACCCTTTAACTTTACAGATTTCATTTACCTGACAATAAGAATAATAACGAACACTACAATACTTTCGATGATTTTACAAAAAATACAATGAAATAACTAGCCAAAAAAATGTTTTCGACCGTATCAACGCTACAAGTACGAGTAGAATGACTACAGAAGTGGGAAAATTTTCGAGCCTGTCAAGCCAGGAAGCAACCTTGTCACTTTTTTAAAAGGGGGGGGGCTAAGAATAAACAGCTGTAGTAATATTAAATAAAATCAAGAATTCTGGTTTAGCTCGGGGGGGTTGCAGCCCCATAGCACCCCCCTGGATTCGCCACTGGTTTAGTTATATAAGTGTTTAATTTTAAAGCTTCGCGAGATCTATTTTGGTATTTTCTCGTCAGGTTAAACCGTAATTTTATGGTGAAGGAGACACTTTATTCAGTCGCCAAAATTCTGTGTCCTAACAAAGGAAGGAGTTTGATTCACGACGACAGATCTAACTTGCACCAAGTCCACATCCACAGCGGTTCTTCGATGGCATTGGGTATCGAACCCGCGGTCCTCCTGCCCCGAGGCCGAAAACCAATTATCGCAGCTTGCAGCTCTTAAAAAATCGAGATGTGCATTTAAATCATCCTAAACACCTTACGCGCACGTGCTAAATAATAATCTTTCAATTATAGTTCAGAAAATTAAATCGCGACTAATTTCCTGAAGAAATATTACTTCTATTTATTGATTCATAACGGTTCCAGTCAATTTCGAGCATGCGATTTATAAAAAACGTCGATTGTTTGACCCGTGTTAATATAAATCTTGTACTATTATTAAAAAAAGACTGACAGTACCGAGATTACTTTTTCCCCATCAGTCTTATCTGCATTTGCATTTTTAAGAAATTTACATTAAATAGCATTATATGCTTGTTTGCCACAGAAAAAAAAAGCCCATGCTCTATTTGCTTCATTATTTTTAGCCACTAAACTAGTAAACTAGCTTTTCTTTCTTTCTCAAATTTTTTTCACCTTCTAGATGAGACGGACATTAGTTGGAGACACGATGATGGTTTGGCTAGGTATTTTAAGGTCCCGTGTTTGAAGTACAGTAGAGTCTGGATAATTCGAGGTGGACGGGCCTACCTCGAACTATCGAAAACTCGAATTATCGAAATCACAAAATTTAATAAATAAATAAATGGAAATAAAAGCGATTTTTTAATTTCAGTGTAGTATATTTAAATGGAAAATGTACTTACATATTAGTACATTACTGCCGATAGCAACGGGTTAATTATATCTTAAGATAATTGTCAATTGTGTTTTTGTTTAAACACATTGCTCCTATATATCGATCTTATATATGTCCCGTTTTCTTTGGGAGGGGGCACTGCTGCAGGCGGCTTCGGGGTGCGCAGTGGACATATAATCAGTCGAACAAAAATGAGAACCAGATGCAGTAATTCTTTCACGTGTTGGTCATTATTTGGGATCTAAACTGATTTTTCACTAACTCGGATTTATGGAAAACTCGAACAATCGAGACTCTACTATAACTCGAAATTAAACACAGAATGCATCGTATTGTGCAAGTGCAAGAAAAAGTCGAAGGGAGAACACTACCACTGGGTTAATAAATATAATCTGTTTAGGAATGGAAGCTCAGCGCCTTACCAGGAATCGAACGTCTTATTTTCCTATGCAGTCGATTTACTTAAAAATTCTAGCAAAGTTTAGTTCAGATATATTTACGTCTCGTTTTGATTAACACGAGGGCTACTGTCTTACCACCACGAGAAAAACCCCAGACACCAGGCATGCCGGTGGCGGTCGTTATGGAAACGGGATATTCCACTGCAATTTGGGGGTGAAGGAAGCAGCTTTATTTCATTTGGCGCAGATAAAACTGGCGGAAGTATAATTTCGCTTTGTACTTCGGTCGAAAACGAATTCCTCACCTAACGAAGTGCGCTTAGTTTGCCAAATGTTGCGGTTTGATTTTATACCCATTTCCCTCCTTTCTTCGACTCGTCTGCTTGAGGTAACCCTGTTCAGGGTTTTTCTCGTGGCGGTAGGACAGTATTTTGGGACTGACCTCGTAATTTTAAACCGCAGTCAGATGCCGAGGGCGACGCCTGAGAAGGAACCCCCTCTCTCCAAACTTTCGTACCACACTGGCGAGATGATATTTGGCCCACGACGTCAGATGCACCGCGCGCCAGGCCCGCATACATGACGGATCTTCTGTGGAATCGGCTCTTGAACCTGGAGACCTCAAGTCCCGAAGCAGAGACCCTACCACTAGACCACCTCAGTTGAAATCTTTAAAATCACTGTCATAAAATCACGTATAAAATAATGATGCGCTAATTTAAAAAAAAAAATGCGCCATTTCCAAAGTGAGAAGGTTTGTGATTTCTTGCAAACCAATCAGATAATGAGTCACTATCTGACAATGTCGGACGTTTTATGAATCGTAAAAGCTCGTGCCCGCTGTTTGCGCAGAGCGCTTCATAAGACAAAAATCGCCACAAGAAGATAAAATCGTGATACACGATGTCTTGTCAAATATTTGCCCGCTGCCGTTTTCAGTTAAATAATATTACTGCGATACTCACATAAAAATGGTGAAATAAGAAAAAGTTTTAGACCTCTTGCACAGATTCCGGTAATCCTTGGCCTTAAACTCGTGTTCATCCCCTTGAATACAGAGGAAAAGGTACTAAAAGTTTCCATGAGAGTATCATGAGTATATAATACAGGGCGGTCATAAAATTATTGGACCCATTTCAAACATCAGTTAAAAGAAATAATAAGGTTACAATTGCGGTTTTTTAAAAATGAGATAGCAAAAAAAGTTGCTTTTTTTTCATATAGGTGGTGTACCATTACGGCGTTCTAAATTTGCTACAGCGAGAGATTTCCATACGATCGCCGCAAGTCGATGCGCGTTTTCTGGTTCCCTTTTTCAGTTCTTCGTAAATATGTCGAAAACTATTCAGTTTTCGAATTACGATTGATTTAACAAATTAAAGAGCGTACAATTCCCTACAAATACATGCTTTTATTTTTCTTCTAACTTAAATAGTTTCGAGCATAATGGCTCTCAAAATTGGGAGATGTCGAATAATTTACGACCCCCTAGACCACCGTAACGACGCGTTACCTATCTAAAAAAACCAGAACAAGGTGTTCCAATAGCTTACATGCTTAAGTACCGCTACTGCCCTTTAAATTTTCTTTGGACTCCACCCTAAACATTACTCTACTGATTGTAATCGTCAAAAAATTCGATCTCGAGGTCGACCTCGATTAATCGTCATGTTTTAGATCTCCCTGAGATCAGAAAACATTTTTAGAATTATACCTGCCTATCTGTGAACACAATATGCGCAGACCGATGAAATTTGGTTTGTGGTTTTCAATGCAAAATTACAAATTCCTGTAAAATTTTGGATGTCTGAAGGAATTCTGGCCATGTGTATGTGAAAACCATAACTTAAATATTAGGTGAAAATTTGGTATGCAATCTTGATTGTATTCTAGCAGTTTATTTATTTATTTATTTATTTATCATTTGTAATCAGTGGCTTAAATATGG
The DNA here is from genome assembly GCA_013235015.1 of Araneus ventricosus. Lineage (NCBI taxonomy): Eukaryota > Metazoa > Arthropoda > Arachnida > Araneae > Araneidae > Araneus > Araneus ventricosus. The sequence continues at coordinate 45,994 of BGPR01003656.1, forward strand.
GTTGGTAGACTGGGAATATATAAGGGGTCCACAACCTTAGGAGGACCCGAACAATTGTAACCCTCTGGTGTCACAATTGTATCGACACTTTCGTACTTACGTATTAACGTCACCGAGGCTACAAATTGGCGGTAATGCGCCAATAAAGAGCAATCTTGTTTACAAAAACCGCCAAATTGGCGCACTTAAAAACCGCCAAATCTGTAGCTGCGGTGGCGTTGGCGGCACTTAAAAACCGCCAAATTGGCGTTAATACGTAAATACAAAAACCGCCAAATTGGCACCATTTAAAAACCGCCAAATTGGCGTTAATACGCAAGTACAAAAACCGCCAAATTGGCGTTAATACGTAAGTACAAAAACCGCCAAATCTGTAGCCTCGGTGGCGTTAATACGTAAGTACCGACACTTTTATACTGCTACTATCCTTTTGAGTTTTCTTCCCCGCATTAAATATTTGCCGGAGAGCCTTATACTGCGTAGTTACTCTATTAAAACTAACAAAGCTCTTCATTAAAAAATATTTTAACTCTATGATTCATCAGTTCTTGAAATGAATGCATTCTTAAAATTTTTCAAAACTCAGACAATTCGACGATTACTATACTATTAAAGAAAGTGGCAAGAATGACTGTGCGAATGGTTGATAACGTATTAACTAGACTTTCTCAAAGATTCTTCTCGAATTCAATTGGTTGAAATGATTCAATCCAAAGGGTTGGGGGCCCCCACCCCCCCCACCCCGGGGGGGGGGAATTCCTGCCGATCAGGGAGGGGTGACCGCTGTGCGCACGCGAGTGTGCCTAATCGGAGAGGAAAAGCGCATTTCCGATGGAACCTTTTTTGCTTCTTTTCCACCCAAATCATCCCTAGCACTGAAGCATTCCATCGGAATCGTCATTTTTGGGCCCAAAACTACTTCCGTTCCTTTACGCTGACAACGACCGTAACCAAGGACTCAGACGATTTTTGGCAGCGCGAAATTAAGACGAAAGGCGGGATTGTCGAAGGGTTACGAGTGAATGGAAGTGGCCAGTAATAGCTGCACAAAGAAATCGTAAATTTCAAAAGTTTCCTTTTAATAATAAAATTTATTTGACTTTTTCAATTATCGAGAAGCTTTATACTGTTATCGAGTTTGACAAATTATATTCATTTTTGTTTTATAAATTCGATGTAATTAATTGGACACAGTTATGAAATAAGGAACCAACTTTGATACATGTATTTTGAGATGTGTGCAACTATTAAAAACTACTTAATATTACAACTATATTAAACTACTGAAATATTATGAAAAATGAAATGCATTTTCCGAAATTAATTATTTCACTGATTATAAGCAGTCTGTTGTACAATTTGTAACGTTAACTCAGCTTTGATAAGCGAAGTTCTCACTCTAAGATGCAGTTAAAAATGGTGAACCCAAAATCGCATATTAAAAGTTGGTTTCTAATTTCATAATTGCTCTCAAATATATCATAATATCAAAAATGACGTAATATTTCATTTTCCATTGTTGCCAATACAGTGAACTCACAGAAGGTTACAAATTTCCGCAAAACTTATTAATTAATGGAATTATTATCCTTCAAAGAATACTTCCAAGAAAATTCTTAAAAATTAAAAATCGAAATTTTGCCTGCAGTTCACAACACGGCTAACGAAAAAAAAAAGCATGTTCTGATAGATAAAACATGCCATTGGTTGTGTTCTGATATTTTCAGGTAAAATTAGCATTTGTTTCATAAACGAAATTCACAGTTATAAGAACGAAATTAATAAAATTATTCTTAAAATCTCAGAAATAAAATTATAAACATTATTCTTACTCTTTAGTAATCTGTATTCTTTTGGACTTTATGAACTGAATACGCTTTTTTACCCAAGAAAAAGACGATAAAAATTCTAATTAAGACTATAAAAATTCTTTGAAAGTTTTCATTGCAATCGATATTGTACTGAATGCTGATTTCTCAATATCATGAGCAAATATTTTAAACAAATAAGACACATTTCAAGCGATAAAACCTTCCATTTGATAACAGGGCGAAAATTAAAGCTATTAGAATAAAATAAAATTATTTATCGTTTGGCGATATTTGCCATTTATTTTGAAATAACGCACATAATAGATGGCAATTATAATGCAGATTTTTATTTTTAATTTTAAGTGTGTACATACAAACACGCACAGACAACTACACTTAACATTTTTATCTAATGAATAATAGGACATTCAGGGTTAAAAATAATTGCATACAACCAGACGCTACAAACGACTCTTGGATAAACATTCTAAAATGCGATAATGTTGACTTTTACTGATATAAAACAAGCTGAAGTACGACTTTTTTTTGTATCGAAAATGAAAGAAATCGTACGCATTTGAACATATGTATGCGAAACAGCTCTTTTTCTTGTAAAGTATCTAGACTAAACAATAAAGAAATTTTTCTAAACTGCATGCTTTACAAAACTTTTGTTCGATCAAGAGCCGATCTAGGCGCATGCGCAGAGCTGCAACTTTTACTCTTCCACGGTATTTCATTCGGCTAACCAGTCCACCGTGACGTCACCATCTACCGAATCCATATCGCACCTTCAAATCGAACAATTTCCAGTGGAAATTGGGGATGGACATGGATGGTTTTAAGATTTGATTGAGAGGAAGTGGGGTGGCGACGAAGGGTGGTAAAACTTTACCGAAAAAAACCTCTTTTTCAACTACTTATTATTCTCGGCGGGGGAGTTACAAAGATGAACGGCACAGGAAAACGACTTTTTTTTTATCTTACTTTTTGAAGATTATGAGATTAGAGAAAAACACTAAGAAAAAGCATATTTTTTCCCAAATTTTGCTTGACCTATATGCTTGTTTGAATTCAGTAGGTAGATTAATTTTGTTGCTTCGTTGGTTTTGATGAACATCAATGAAAAAAAAAGGAATTATTTACCAAACCTAATGTTCGTTAAATAAATATATTCTTTTCCGATAAAATAAAGATGCAAATTACAAAAAAGCTTTTGCGAAACATTAATAATAATTATAAACTGGAACAGCGGCCGTAATTTATTTTCTGATGAAATAATATTACTGCATTTATCTACTATGATTACTGTTGTAATATACGTTTGAATTATTATTATGATCTTAAAACTTTCACACAAAGTAGTTATACATTAAATCCTGTCTTTGTAAAGATAAAAATAAATCAAGCGGTTTTTTTTTTAATCATATAAATGTTAGAATAATTTTTCCATCTGAATGGAAGAGGGATGAAAATTCTGAAATAATTTCAAAATTCTGAATTTCGAACACTTTTCTTGCATTTTAATTACAGTTGATTCATTTTACCCCATTACAAACAAACAAAAAATAGCAACATATTTATGTGAATCCCAAAGATAAAAATTCAAAATTATAATTTCATGGCATAATTGATCCCTAATGGTAATAAAAAAAAGAAATCAAATACGATCCATCAAAATAACTATTTCATTATTATTACCATCAGGCAAATAACTATTAGTACGGTGCAAGAAAACGATGGGTTATTTTTATCTACTTCATAAAATAGTTACTTTTATTTTTTTATTGGATTTTTTATAGGATAACAAAGCATATTTTTTATTATTATTATTAAAGCAAACATTCGTATAAGACATCTTATAAACATGAATCAGCTATAAGTGATGACATTTCTATCGGACAGCATAGCGAAAGTTAAGGGGTATATAATTATCCACAGTTAAATAGATCTAAATATTATTTAAACAGAAATTAATTTTAAACACTATTTATCAATATTCTGCACATTCAAACTGTCTAAATAAAATAAAAGCTGTTTAATTTCATGGAGTTCTTTCTAAAGACCAAAAACATGCAGAAATATGCATTTCGCAAATTGCTTTATTTGGTCTCTCGCATTTTTGTACACGCTATCAACTTAAGTTATCAAATCTTGGAAATCAACGTTCTTCAAGAACAAAGTTCTTTATGAAAAATACTGCTTTGCCATAGATCGTTGCTACACTTATCGGAAATTTCCCGCTTTAACGATTTATTCAATTTGCCCCCGCGTATTCTTTGAACATATGATGATTGGCAATATATATTTTTGGCATTTTTTACATTATATAAAAAAGAAAAAATAGTAATAACTTACCGGAATGCTCCATGGATTTTAGATAAGTGAATTTCATCTGCCTTTTCAAATGGGAACCTGCGAAAATAATAATAAAAAAAAATTATAATTAGTTTTCGAAGAACATTTATGCAGTAAAATATTATGAAAAAATTTATAAATAATTTGAAGGAAATTTTTTAACAGGATATGCATAAAAAAGTATTGTAAGAACCTCTATGAAGGCAGATGATCAAGAAAATATTTTTCAATATCATATATAATAATTTTTCATCAAGAATTTTTTATCCGGTTTTTTTCATCCTTCAAACCAATAAATTCCACTTAAAAAGTCGTTTAAGAAATCATTTGTTCATCTTTTCCCAGCATATTTCAGTGTGTTTTCCGTTTATAGCGAAAAATGCAACTGGTTCAGAAATTGTTTGCGATTAATTGGTTTTTGTTTACTTTTTGCACTTGAATACACTATCGAAATTTTGAATTATGAGTCAATCTTTTTGCATTTGGAAACACGTTAAATTAGACTGTCCTTAGAGTCGGATAAATTTTGCGTTTGTTTTTCTTGTCTGTATTCGTTTATGATCGTTATGCTTTAATAAAAATTATTATAGAATATTAGTTATGATTTCTTGTTAGTAATATATATCAACCACACATACATACATGTAACTCAACACAATAAGAAAACGAAGAATTAATCACATGTCAACAGAAATTGGATTTAAAACAACTATGAAGTAAATTTTAATGAAACGCTTTAAAGCAAGATGATTTTATTCATCTTTTCACTCATTAATATGGCAAATCTTAGCAAAAGTTCACCCATAGTTCAAGAAGTTTTGCTATATAGGATGTCTATTAACACATTTTTGTGTAACACTTTTATAATATGTAAACATCAAGCATGTTTCTAAATCTTTAATGTTAACGATTTTAAAGTATAACGAACATGAAATTTTGAATT
>BGPR01003656.1:60218-89017 GCA_013235015.1 Araneus ventricosus
TCTAAAAGCAGTACTGGAACGCTCTAAAAGCAGTACTGGAACGCTCTTTAAACAGTGCCGGGACGCTCTTTAAGCAGTACTTGAACGTTCTAAAAGCAGTACTGGAACGCTCTAACCTGAGTGACAAAAATCGCGCTGTTTTAAGAACGTTTTCACAATTTTTCGCCATTTATTTCTCGTAAAAAAAAAGCAGTGCCGGAACGTCGTTCCTGCGCATGCCGTCTCCACTACACCCCTTGGCGTAACTACAAGGTGGTAGGACTTGCGAAATGCCAGGCGTTGCAATTACATACACACTGCTACTGTCTTATCCTTCCCTTCATTCTAATGGACCTACTCTAAACATTTCCGGGTAATCTAGGGCTACCAGATGTCCGGACAATCCGGATTTCAAGACCAAGTCCGGACTGTTGTCCGGATTTTCAAAATGTCCGGATGTACTCCAGTGAATTCAGAGGAAGGGAAATTTGCTTGTAATTAAGAAAATCTGACATATCTGAAAAAAGGTGACGTCATTCCGCCATCGTCTACATCCACTGTTGATGTGAAAGTGGACGAGCCTTCTTACCCATGTCCCAATTCAAGCAGAGAAGTAAAAGTTTTGGCTGTGTTCCGTTTTTCATTACTATAATTTTGAATTACCAAACATTAATAACAATTATGTATTCTTTGCATCCTGACGTCTTAAATTTTATTTCACGTCCTTAAATTCTATGCTAATGCTATGAAAAAGAGCCGTAGGCAGCTTTTAGAATTTTATAGTATACTTCGACTCCCCCCGCTCTTCCGGTGTGCCCGGATTTCAACTAAAAAAATTATGGTAACCCTACGGCAACCCCATACTGTCCAGTTAAGGCACTGGCTGTGTGCGCTCTTCTCCTTCTTGCAAGACACGCAATGAATTCCCGCATGAAATTGGCGTGTTTCATGATTCCATTAGGGTCTCCTTGAAAAGTTTAGGCTAAAGGCACGTGGAATCCAACTACGACACAAGTTAATATCGAAGATTTTTTATAAGATCCGTTGCGTTGGTAAATAATGACGGCTCCTGCGCTACTTAGAAAATGAACCCTATTGTGAACACTCAGTGGCGTAGCAACTATAAATTGCACCCGAGGGAAAGCAATATTTTTGCGTCCACTTCATTTTATCTAATTGTAAAAATCAAAATAAATACTATAAAATTTCATCTTCGGGGCACCCCTCTTAAAACTGGCTTCCGGAGCATCTGTGCTCTCATGCCCCCCCCCCATCGCGACGCCACTGCGAGCACGTCGTGTTCATAGTCAATTCTGGGGTGGCACGGAAGAGGGATCCGTAAGCACCTCACTTCTGCTGCATCAACCGCCTAGAAACCAAAAAATTAGCAAGCAGGATATGCATACCAACTGTGTACTTCAGTGGCGTAGGGAGGAGTGGCGTGGAATTCTTCTTTACTGTTCTGCCGTTATATTTGTCGACCACTGGCTTTAAAAATGCAAAATCAAATTTAAAAAATATTCCATTTATTGATGTACCCTAGGGATAGCAGTTATTGCAAAAAAAAAAAAAAAAAAAAACTGGTTTTTGATTAAAACGGTTTTTTTCACCTTCGGTTTAACCCGGCGGTTAAAACCGCTCAAAATAACAGGTTTTTGAAAAAAACGGTTTTCGTTTTTTTTTTAAAGCAACGTTTGTGGAGAGAATTTTTTATTAATAATAATATGCAATAAGTAAGTATTAATACAATAATTAATTAAAGTAATAAGTAATGATTATAAATAAGTAATTGATAGAATATGTAATAATAATAAATGAATAATTATTGCAATAAGTAACTATTAGAGACAAATTTTTTTATTAACATTGTTTTCACAAGAAATTAATTCATCGGCCAATATTTATCGTCTAATCTGCTCATAAAGACTTTCAGCAATGCGTTGATCCGTGAGTCGACACCTCTCATCGGAAACAACATCATTCCACGTAGATACTAATCTTTCGGAAGCCAGAACTTCCGAATCAAGATAAATATTTTTTGGCTACAGAAAACAGACGCCGTCGTTTGCAGGCAAATTTTTTTATTAGTATTGTTTTTGCAGGAAATCAATCCATTATTATCCAGTCATCCTCCGACCAACAGACGTCTCGAGGAAGCGGTTGTCGGTGGTTGCCTAGGAGGATGCAATTCAAAGCTTTATAACTTGGTAAATTTTAGTCTAGTCGAACCTAAAATCGAGCCTTTCTTCCGACCCAGTTTTTTCCCCTGGTTTTTGGACTGAAGAAAAAAAAAAAAATGACCGGTTTAAACAGGGGCAAAAAAATAACCGAAAAAACCCGGTTAACCGAAACAAAAAAAAAAAAAACGATTTTCGGTTTAAACTGGTAGGTTTTTCCCATTCCTGATACGCCCTCCAAGACATCGATATCTTGTTCTTCACCCCATGGGGTATCAGCATTAAACTCCAGGAGCTGCCTTTCCGAAGACGCCAGATACTTTTATTGCAGTTAATTGAATTAGAATCGCTCAAACGATTCCTAGAACATGCAGAAGTGCCATTTCGTGAATACTAATTAAGTAATAAAATCTTTCATTACTTTACCACGTGCACTAAATGCAATTTCAGTGCAACGTCCCACCTCCCACATCTTCTGCAGTGTACCAGGGTTCTTCTTCGGGGAGGTTATGGCAGATCCTTGGTTATTCTTGGGCAGTGGCGGACTGGCCAGGTTGCCCGATGCCAAGTGGGCCCCCAGGATGTGCATGCCCATATTAGGAAATTCATTGTCTGAGAACAACTTAGAAACCTATATTTTACTCTCTATTCAAATGGAATTGTTAGATTATTTGGATGCAAAGTATTTATTGATACATTTTGCACAGTCATCTAGTGAACTCAAAAGCTCGCTGATTTGCTCTTAGTGAAATGGACCGCATGTCTTACACACTTATGTACTTTTGATCTGTTAATCTTCGACAGGAAGAAATATTGAGAAAAAAAAAATTGAAATTGTGGTAAATAATGCGCACTTTATTTTCAGTTTGTTAAAAAAATTCTCAAAATTACACTATAGTTATTAAAATTACAATATTTATAATTCGCGTAAACTTTAATTAGTGATAAATATAACAGATTTTTAGATTAGAAAGAGATTATGATGAATAATAATAATATAATGATTTATTATATAATGATATATTATTAATTTCATTTATTACATTTGTAAGAAATAAAATTAAAAAATATAATGTAAGATGGCATTGTACATGTGTAGTGCCCATATTGACTCATGGCAATCACTATTTTTAGACTCAGTCCGCCACTGTTGTTGGGCTTTGTTTAAGTATGTGCGTGGGGACTCATGAACTTGGTCTTGCTAAGCTAGTCGAAATGCAATAAGAACCCTCACGACCATTTTCAATTTCGGTCAAGGCGTAGTTCAAGTTTGCCAAGGCTGTTGGCTCGTTAGTAAGTGAACCATCTGCAAAACACCGATCAGAGAGCGAATTCGGAAACATGAAAAGAATCCCAAGAAGAATGTTTTGAAATTTAAACGATACTTGATTATAATATGAATAAGCTACAATGAAAATTCCTAAAAAATTTTTTTAAAAAAAATCGAGGACCCCAAAGTTGCGGGGCTTCTAGCCGGTTGCCTACTTTGCCTACTTGATAACCCTGTCCTGATGCCGTCTAATTGCACATTGTCTTATGCTGAGTTACGACGCCGTATCCATTTGCCTTCTCCAAAATGTGCAATGGATTTGAAAATACAGTAGAACCCCGCTAATCCGAAATTCCGGTTAATCCGAACCGATTTTAATTTCGAAAATTATATGTAATTGAAAAGATTACCTGAAAACATTTAAATATACATACTAAAAGCAAAAAAGTACTTTTTCAGCATGCATAATTTTGTACACATTGAAGAAACTAATGCAATTCGCCGTAAGATGAGGTCACTTCATACAGGAGCACATCCATTATTCTAATGAAAAGGGGAGACATATTCTCTTGCTATTCCTCTTGAATAAAAGAATTCAAGAGATAGTAGTACTGAGCACTTATAACTTACATTTTTTTTAGCACACATCTTTTTCTTTTCTATTTTTATCGGAATTTCGGATTATCCGATTTTTTTTTGTAATCCGAACAGGCACCGGTCCCAAGTAGTTCGGATTAGCGGGGTTCTACCATAAAATTCACGGTGTGCATTTCGCGTGGATCACCGAGAGCATGAATTTACTCCATAATGAGACCATTTATTTGTTCTCAGCAATACATTTGTGGATTTATTTTAACACTGAAAATTATGGTGGGAAAAATATTTAATCATGCATATATAAGTGCCACAACAGGTATTTTGATAACAATTATTTAAAATGCTAAAATTCTCTGATAGGAAACCAAGATCCACGGAAAAGGGTGAGCGATTAAATTTGGTATGAAAAGTTTGGTACTAAATATTATGAGGTTGGTATCGGTTGGGACGATTTTAGGGCTCAAAAGCCAGATTCAGCTATGCTACACCAAACAGATGATGCCAAATATAAAATTGAAAATCGGAGTTGCCTACAGACTTTGTAAGATGGTTCTATTCTTCTCCTTTTTGTAACTACTCTTAACGAAATTTACAACCCATTCCCCTCCCGATTCAACAGGTCTTGAATCTGCCAGGAGCCCTCCAGCGAAAGAATGCGGCACAATCGAACGAAATCGAGGCCTCCCAGCTATGACTCAGGCCTTGGAATAACACCAAACGATTCTGCTGTCCCTCGATGCCCCTGCACACACCTGCAACGGAATTACGAGGTTATCTATCGAATACCTTAGAGGGAGGGATCTGCGGGGTGTGATACAAGAACAACACAGCTACTGTATGAAAAGGGGAATAAAAAGGAGCATCGGAAGGGGGAGGGTCCGATCACCTGCAGGGGAGGGTCAACAGGTGCACGGAAAACATTCCCGAACGAAAAGGTAAAGAGGGGAGCAAGAGGGGGGGGGGCGGTCGATTTGGTGGTCGGAGAGTTTGCAGTGTAATTAAGAAGGGAGTCTTTGTTCTTGGTGAGAAGTGGTCAAAGGTGAAACCTCGCAATTTGGAAGATCTGAGCCTTGAAGAAGTGTCAGGGGGTTTAGTGAACAGAATTCCGAAATTTGTTAAGCTCCTGACAATGTCATCAATGACTTTTAAAAACACACGAATGAATTTTATAAAATTTTAATAATTGAGTATTAGTCACAAATTTTCTTTTTGAAAAATCAGAGTAACGATTTTCCTGATATATCGTGGATTCAGGAGAAGGATGCGAACAAGGATAAAGGAAGTAAGGCACTCGTATCTTACGAATAATCGAAAAGGATGCCGTATTTGGCGGAATTTCTCATAAAAATTACGGATAGAAAGAAAAACTAACGCGTCTTTCGACTTCCTCGTGTACTTCTACAATGTTGTGCGTCATGTGTTTCGCTTTATAATACAGTAAAAGTAGTCTAGTACAGTGCACTCCCGATTATCCGGGTTAATCACCGGGAGGGATCGCACGGACATTAGAAAAACATGGATAATCCGAAAATTCCTTTTTATTAAAGAAAAAATCAACATCAGTACAAAAATATAAAAATTACTTACATTTGCATGATGTATGACATAAAACTAGGAATTTTCCTTTCAATATTTGCTGCTTAAAAAAAACCTGTAACGAGTCTTTGCTTCTGCGTCTCTTGTCGTATATCGACACATATTTTTCGAACCGCCGTAATGTCGCCGTAATCAAATCCTCTTTGGCCCATATAATCTAACAAAGTTTCCACAGATTGTAGAGCAGCAGAATGAGAAATTGTATTTCCCTCATTTAGTACATCTTCTGCACCAGTACTAGCTGATTCTCCATTATCAAGTTTTTGAAGGATTTCTAATTTTTGTTTAACATTTAAAACGTTTCGTTTTCGTTTCACACCACTCATTTTTACCAGTAAAAAATTTCACGCTACTAACCGACGATAAACAAGACGCAAAAACTAAAGGAACACGTGCGAAAATGAAAGAGGACGAAGAAGTTAAAGAATGACGTGTCGGGAAGAAGCGTGTTCGTACGCGAATGAGCTAGCAGGATGTGGATGATTCATTTCTCGAAAAATTAGGGGTTGAATCGGTAGAGATAGCACGTGGAGGAAGAAAAAAATATATATTCTTTAGCCTCCGCCGTCACGGCTCACTAGTTTCGCGGAATGAATCTCTCGATCAAACATCAACAGCGATTTTACATGTATGATAAGCGTGAAAATGTTTCTCTAAGTTTTTTTTGTGAGTCCGGAAAGAGCACGGATAATCGAGAGTATACTGTATGTTGTTTAAACTTCTCTTCCGAGAATATTTAACAATCTCTTTGTCCGACTGGATCCCACACTTGAGACAGATCTGAAACTTTTGTATGAAGATCACACACCAAGAGAGCTCCGAAATGACGAGTTTTTAAAAATTATTTATCTTGTTTTTTCGTAGTTTATAATACTTCAATCTTTAGTATTTAGTTAACTCTTTTTTGAGCTGCGTGGATCATTTAACTGTGTACCAAATTTTATCCATCTAGCTATTCAGGTTTTTGAGTTATAGCGTTCACATGACCGCGGACAGGCAAACAGACTTCCCGTGGACGGATTTTGTTCAAAATTTGATAGAAACCTACAAATTATTTGTAAAGATCACATACCAAATTTCATCCCCGTAGCTCTAATAGTTTTCGAGTTATCGTGTTCAAAGACAGACACACAGACATAATTCCAAAATTGTGTTTTTCGGACTCAGGGAGGTCTAAAACGTGGAGATTCGTCAAAATCTCGAGTTCGAATTTTTTGACGATTACAATACTTTCTCTTTGTATACTTCGTATACGAGAAAGTAAAAATGTTTTTTTCGGCCACGGGAGGTCTAAAACGTTGAGATTCATCAGAATCGGGAGGTCTAATATTGTGATAGTAGCAGCATTTTCTTGTTTTCTGCTTCATACAAGAGACAGTAAAAACGAGAGTGTATACCAAGTACCAATTTTTATGCCTGTATATACTTGGTACCACGTTCTGCTCACACAGCCGAAAAGACTTGACAGGTCAAGGTCAAACAAAACAAATCTGCCTACAAAAGAAATCTGTTTGACCACCTTTTACCACCCACTGTAATCTTTGACATGCTAGCAGGGGGTCAAACCACAAAAATTACTACCTCCAGAAGTGGACGCACCTGAACGCCTAAACGGTTGAAGTTTGCCTTAAAAATGGGGAATTCCGCACCCTTTTGTTGGGCATTTTCGTCTTTCAGGTGTCGGAGAGCACCCCCTCTCATTTCAGTTCTCCAAAAGTAGTACAGGTGAAGAGCCTGGTGTCTTTTCTGGATTATTTACTTGAAGCTTTGAGAGATTTGCAAGACAACAAATTAATACGAGCTATCTAAATCAACAATACCGCCAATTTCAAAAATGTGGTTTTACTGGATAGTGGGTTATATATTTTGATGTACTAATAAATGACAACCGCTCGTGTTTTGTAATCAATGCGATCTTTCCATAAAGATTGTGTTCCACGCTGGTGTCGAGATTACTTTTGATTGACTGCAACGCAGTTGGGTAAGCAAGTCTAAGAATAACGCAGATTTTTCAAATTTAAGAAATTTAAATAATATTGAACAGTATTGTTATAAGTAAATCATAGCGAATTTCTACTTGTGGGGCAAAGCACGAATCGTTAGCACCATAATACGACTCCATTATTTAACTTGATAAGCTAGTCTCACCACATTTATTTTATAAACTAGATTCAGCTATGCAATCGGGGCAAACTCAAATAATTAAATTTTCTAAGGTATCGCATAACGTTAAAACTTATTCAAAAGAAAATAATAAAGAAAACAATGAATTCTTTTTCATAAAAAAAAACATTTTAACACGCTCGCAGACGGAAAATGTGTGCCCTAGCATTCACATGTGATGCAAAATGATGTTCAAGTATAATAAATCACATTATCATGCATTTAATTCTACAAATCCTTAATTTTTTGGAATTCTTATGCACTTTAAAGTATTGGCTAACTGGTTTATTGAAAATTTTCCTTTTCTTTGTGTATTTAAAAATTTCCATTAGATGAGACATGAGCAAATTAGAAGTATAACACATCCGTAGCATCTGTACCCACAAGACTTAATAAATTGTCGGTCTACTTTTGCAGTTAAAACAAAATGTTTACTGTCTGCGAACGTGTAAACTTTCAAATATACTGTCCGAAAACGTATTAACTATAGATAACTAAACTTAAATCAGTGTTGCTTTGTAACTAATCCTTCGACTGATAGACCATGAATTAAAAACAAGTATGTATTTATATTTCCTTTATTTTATTTAAAACGAATTAGTGTAACTTAAAAAAATATTATAATACTAGAAAATCACTCGTCATGGTATGACGGGTGCAAATTGCCTCTTCATTCGAGAGATTTCCCGTCAAATTTGACGTGTTTAAATAAATATATATGCGAGAGAAATGTTTAACTTTGATTGAAAACAAATAAAATAAACATGTTTTATGACAGGAAATTTTTTATTTACATATTTCTTTATTCAAAAAACCTCTTGGTAAACAACATTCCGTGTGAAGTATTTTTCGTTGTTTAACAATTTTATTATAATTCAATAACTATGAAATTCTCCGCTTGTCAAACGTAAGTCAAAAGTTAAAATTTCAAAGGAATTCTTTTTCGAAATTCTAATCAAAACAAAGCACTTCTCTGCTTGTCAAACGTTGCCAAAAAATATTATCAAATTATATCATCACGATTGCAATAAATAATCAGATGCATCGTGGCGTCCAAACTATATCACGTGCATGATATACCACTGACGTTATTTACTACTTTCTATTAAAAAACGGAAATTAATTTGAAATATACGATTAATATAATTTAAAATTTCTCGGGAACTATGGATCATAGCGAGATAAATTTTATATCAATCGATGAAATTTTTTTTTACTATTTTAGAGCTATTAAATTTGAAATTAGAACGACAATTACCTTTTAAAATTTAAAATTATTGAAATTTAGGTGCTCTAACGATGAAATTATGCTGTTTAACGTCTCGCAGTGCTATGGCTCGAGTTTTATTGTTGGTGACGTCACAGCGTTACCGAGAGACAGATTTGGGCTATTATATTAATAATTTCATTTAAAAAACAGAAAAAGTGGTGAAAATTAACGTTTTAACTCTTCGCAAATGCTTCAAGTGCGCTCTGCAACAAATAGCCTTGTTGCAGTAGTTGCGCGCGTATTTTGTCTTTTCTGCGTTTCTCAGATGGACAGGAAGTACAAATTCTGCGTTCGTTTGCCGCACTTTCAGTCGTGTCTGCTGCACTTTATACACACTTCTACACGCTACATCTAAGCATTCGGCTGTTAGATGAAGTTTGCAGAAAATCGCGAAAAGTAACAAGTGTGAGCGCAACGGGAACATCTCGAATTCGCAAGGTCGATAGTCTATTAGACGAATGCTTAGTTATCTAGAGTTAAAACAAAACTTTTGCGTTTTAAAACCCGCCATAACTTAATTTTGTTGGCTCACTAATCTAGAAAGCCACACCCGGTCCGAAGAATCGTGACCAGGTGTTCGCCTGCAGCAGCCCAGATTGCATCCTCTCACTCAATGGTCAGTATTTGCTACTGGACACAGATTATAAAAAGAGGACTGATTTGAAGAATCTTAGAAAGTCGCACCACCTGTGAAGAAATAACTTGATTTATCCAGCTCAATGTGTGGTCATTGTTATCTTTTACTATTTAATGACACACGACTGTCCCCGTGCTGGCACTTCGGAAGCAGGTCATTCTGTGGGGGGTGAGGGAATCTCGGCCCCGAGACGAACCATTTGACTTTTCATCTGTGAGAATGAATCCAAAAATTTGCCGCCTTTTTCGCCTCGCCATTTAGTTCCTTTGACGGAACCAATTAAGCATTTTGCCTTCTGACTTTTATCACCGTGAAGAATGGAGGCAAAAATCGGAATGCCTAATCAAACGACATCCGATATCTCAGTCGCCACCTGTGGAGGGTTGTCAAGTAGAAACCGCCCGGTAGATCTTTTTCATGGCGTTTTTTGGCTGTTATTTAAATAACAACCCTCATAAATAAAATCATCCTCTTGGCAAGGTCATCGGAAAAGGTCTTTTGGCCTAATCTGCAAGCATACTTGCGGTAGATGTTTGGAGGGTATACGGGAGATCTAAAACGTGAAGATTCCTCAAAACGTCACAGTAGAAATTTTGCCGATTACAATACTTTTTTTCTGCACGAGAATGTAAAAGTGGGACCGTGCAAGAGAAAGCGAATGTTCTGTGCGACACGGAATTCAAAATATTATAACAAATATGCGATTTTTTTTTTTTGCTTTCATTCGACTTTTATATTATTCTGTTACCTTTAATAATTGGAATATGCGACTGAAATCCGCTTTTAATTGAAATTGCAATAACAGTTTGCTGGAGTTTTATGGTCTAATTTATACACACTCTAACCTGTTTTTGTGCGGTAGATAGGGACCGCATAAAAGAAACCGCACAAAATTAAACAAATAATAATAATATTCAAAAATTTCATAAATACTTATAACAAATAATTTTTTACAACATATTAGAGAAAAAAATTTGTATGCGGTGGAGAGGGATCGCATAAAAAAAAAGTCGCACTTAGAAAATATGTCAAAGATTTACGAAATAGTGAGGAAGTGCTCTCTGAACACAAAGAGTGCTGCTAGCGCGTCGAACGAAAACGATTGAACGTGCATTATCGGGAGACTGTTGATAACAAATGAACATAGCGCCTAAAGGCGAACAGAGCCTTACAGTGTTCATATGTACATTGATAGAAAACATTACAACGGTGTTATAATGCCAACATGTTGCAACGGTGTTATAATGTTTGACTGTATTTATGGCTCTACAGAAGCAAACGATTTTATTCTTTCTCCTTGCAATTCAGGGGTTCCCGACCTTCATTCCCTCGACTACCCCTTGATTTAACTTTATATTTTCGCGTCCCCCCCCACTGTCATATTCCCCTTCCCCCATCAAACATCCGTCTATCCAAATAATTTTTTATGAATTTTTATGAGCTTATGTTAGCTTAAGAGTCAAATGACTCGAATTAAGAACACTTTCCGGACTTAATTTTTATTTTACATCTTATTGCATTTTTACAATAGGGGCCGTTCAAATATTACGTAAGCATGTTTTTGGTATTTTTTGACACCCCTTCCCCCCTTGTCAGCAAAAATAAGCAAATCGCAACCCCCCTGTTATAATTACGTAAGAAAACTGCAACCCCCCGTTCTTTTTTTCACAAAACGTATAACAGTAATAATCTAATTTAAAAAATTTTAGGACATAATTCAAATAAAAAACTCTAACTCGGCTTAAAATGGAAAAAAAATGTAAGTTTAATATCCTTACAATTTCAAGTTTAAGCTTACAAAAATCAAGTTTAATTTTATTTTGCCAAATTTAACTTTTTTTTCAAATTTAATTTTTTGAAATTAAATTATTTGTGCAAGTTACAAGAGATTTTCGGAAATAAAGTGATTTTAATGTCTTACGTAAGCATCACTCATACTTCCCCCCCCCTTGTCAGCAAAAATAAGCAAACCCCCTTCCCCCCCTTGGGTGCTTACGTAATATTTGAACGTCCCCATAGTATTAGTTCAAAAATTTTAAGAGTCAAGATTGTCCCACCCAATCCGGGATACCTAGTCACTTTATATATATGGCAGAAGTTGCGAAGGAGAATTCGCTTTTGTTTCTTTAAGATTTGATATCTATTTTTTTAATTAAATCTAGTTTATCTTTAAAATTGACTATTTATTTATAAATGAAATTCGGGTCATTCCCGGACATTTAGTTCTAATCTGGAAGAAATCCGGCGTACTTTTTCAATTCAGGGTAAAAAGTCACATGGACTCTTGACTAATTCGGGACGTATGGTTATGCTAGTTAAGACGAAGATTCCTTTCTGGAACTGTCATGTGAGTTGAAGTGGGGAGATACTGATGTCGATACGCTGTGATAGCATTGTTTGCAAAAAGATAAATACAGGGGAAATCCACTTCCATCAGATAATAAAACCGCAACTTCCGTTAAAAAAAATTACAAAAGAATAAAACGTAAAGAAACAGATTTTTTTTCCCAACTCAGCGCAATTTTTCAGAAGCATCATTTTATTTCATTGCTCTATAGCGAACATCTGGATCTCGACTTCAAGAACGGATTCCACCAGTGGCGAAGCCAGGATTTGGGTCGGGCCCCCCCCCCCCCCCTGAGGTCATAAAAATTTTGTAACGCCGTGACGAATGTCAAACCTTGTGGCTTATGTAACCAAGACACTTTAACTTTACTCACCTAACAATAAGAATCATAAATAGCACTACAATACTTTCGATAATACAATAAAAAATACAATGAAATAACTAGCCAAAAAATGTCTTCGACCGCGTCAACGCTACAAGTACAAGTGGAACGACTACAAAAGTAGGAAAATTTTCGAACCTGTAAAGCCAGAAAACAATATTGTCACATTTTTATTATTTTTTAAAAAAGAAAAATTAAGAACAAACAGTTACAGTGATTTTAAAAGAAATCAAGAATTCTGACTTAGCTCGGGGGGGGGGGGGGGGGGAAGCCCGATACCCCCCGGATTCGCCACTGGATTCCACCAAAGATCTAACGTGCTTCCTCTTTCTGTTCAATATCAAGACTATTTCAGTAATATTCAGTCCATTAAAGGTTAAACTTTTTTGAGAATTGGGTCAAATTTTATTCATTATTATTTTTTTTTGTCAATATTCGCTCGTGGGCCATTAAGTCAGTGCCGTCACTTGAAAGGGGGGGTGGGGGTGAAAAGGGTACCAATAATTTGGAAACAACGGAAATTTGTTAGTTTTCCAGTTTCAAAATTTTCTTTTTAGAAATAGTCTCTTAATATTAGGTTCATATTCCGTTTTCATTCCTTTAACGCATTTCGCAATCAATTTCTAACTTTATTTCTCTTGGTCGATTTTACAAAATTCATTGAGGAAAACAACTTTTCTCACAAATATGTGGACCCAAACATTGTTACAAGAGCACACATTCGCAAGTTTCTATTTCTTCATTGATATAAAATTGTTCGGTAAAGAATACATTTTATAAATTCGACATTAGATATTTATACTTTAATTATTTAGTATTTTCGATTGTCTGCTCTCTGTTTTATGATATAAAAAAATAAGTGTGTAAAAATCATCTCTTGGGTCATTTAAAAAGCCTTCGTGGGTCAGTGTCTGACCCGCAGGTCATAGGTTCGCCTCCACTGATTTAGTCTGATAGAGTCACGTAGTCATAGGTTAGTACTGTTCAGCAACGGATTCCGAGACTAAAACTTTTGGACGATTTTGCACCGGAAAGGGGTGTCAGGCAATGTGTCATATGAGAGCATTTCCGGAGTTCTTTGTTAGATAGCTCTCAGTAAAATGTAAACAGCACCCTTCCATTCTTCACTTTCCCCCTATTTGGAGAACAATAACTCAGCCCGGCGCATGCGCAAAAGCGCGGAGGGTTTCCGAATCCGTTACTAAACAATAGTTCTATGGATTTAGTCCATCCTTATGAGTCATTTCGAGATTACTGACTTCATCTGGCTCTTTTTCAAGCTCGTCCCTGTCGCATATTACAAGCTGGTCTATTTCATTCTCCCCCACTTTATAATGTTCATGGACTCGTGAACAAAAATTAACGAGAGATTAGCCCCGCCATTCACTACCACAGTGGTCTAATCAACTAGGAGTCGCCAGCAGCACTCACTATATGGAGCCCGGACGCTTGACCTTGACGCCACAGAATCAGCGAACGAAAACCCACCCAAAGAATGTTAAACAACTGAGGGCAATTTCAGATTTATGATTTTTAATTAATTTAGAGCCCTTATCGGTAGAAACGGAATACCAGATACTGTCCTACAGCCACGAGAAAAGTCCCAGACACTAGACATCCCGGTGGCGGTCGTTATGGGAACGGGAATATTCCACTGCATTTTGGGGGTGAAGAAAAGGGCTTCATTTCGTTTGGCGCAGATAGAAACGGCGGAAGTTTTATTTCGCTTTGTACTTCGGTAGAAAATGAATTCTAGCCTAACGAGGAGCACTTAGTTTGCCAAAGGTTACGGTTGATTTTATATCCGTTTCCCTCCTTCTTCGACTCGTCTACGTGTGGCAACCCTGTTCAGGGTTTTTCTCCTGGAGGTAGGACAGCAACTGAGACCGTACAGTAATTTAGAAAATAAAACAAGCATGTGAGGCATTATTTAGCGACGAATAAAAAGATATTGATTATTAATGGATAAATTCAAAGCATACAATATCTTCGTAAAAAATCGTTTTCTTAATTATTTTTTGATTAATAACATTGAAAAAAACAAAAAGATGTCAAACCAAAGTCTTCCGGATCCCAAACAAATGCTACGGAATTCTATTCGTAATCAGGACTTAAGATGCCTCGTTTAAATTCGAGTTTTTTTTTTTTGAAGGAGTAAAGATTTCATTCGTTAAATCTCTTTTGGCCAATCTCAGTAATAAAAGTTTTTTTCTTCTTTTTGATCACATAAAAATTACATCACACAGTTAATTCATTAATTATTACACAGTTAATTAATTAATTATTAGACAGTTAATTCATTAATTATCACACAGTTAATTCATAAAATTATTACACAATTAATTCAGCTAGAAAAGAGAGCACTCCTTTTTCTATAGGAAACTCTCCGAACCCTCAGACCTGAGTGTTAGCCACAGGCTAAGGTTTGCTCCTGAAGAGTTTAACAGTCTTTTGGTACAATTAATAGCGGCCATAAATGAATGTCCTTGAACCAGGAATAAAGGAAGAACATTTTGTAGGTCAGATCAAGGTCAGTATTTTTTTCCAAGAGCAGGTACTTCCGAGAATGTAATCGGAAGTCATTCTACTTCTTGGAATGTGGAACTGATTTTGCCCCACATTTTCTGGAATTCGGAATAACACTGGGGAAAAAGTTTAAACAGACAAACTAGAACTTTTTTTACAAAAGCGAATCTGATATGATTATAAACATTTAATATCTGAATAACAGGTACTTGCAATGAAATATAATTACCGCATCAGTTGACATCCAAATCTTCCTGAAATTCGCAGTTTTTCTGCATTATCTTGAAGTTTTAATCCAAAAGAAGAAAATAAAACATCGTATCTTGTTCTGAGAGTCGGTCCTATTACATCGATAAATTAGAATTTTTAGGAACAAAATAATACTTTTTGGATAGAAAAAGAATCCAGAACAAATTCAAGAAGTATTTAGGCGTATTTTCTTATTTAAAACAAAAATTTGAATAGATACAAGTCAAAAAGTTTTTTTTGAAATATTTAAATACTTAATTTTTATTATTCTAATCAAGTTGTAATAACACATTATTTAGAAAATATCGAAAAGCTAATAAATATAAATGACTTTTAAAATGTATTTTTAAAACGTTTTTAAGTTCCTTTTAAAGGTTTCTTTTTCTTTTGTAAAACAGAATTCTGAATTGTTCTCCTGTTAATCTCAAATTAAAAATAAATGACCCTGTAAAAATATTTCTTTTAATGATTTAAATATATATACTTTAGACAAATTTTTACTTTCAAAATCAAAAGTTGAGAATTTTATGATTTTCAAATCAACTTCTTAGTTGGTTTAAAATATGAAAAGTTTCGTAAATACTTATGCTGAAAAAAGTACAAAAAATAATCAACAAACGTCAATTTATACAAAATATATTCGCCGTTTCACAAAGTCATTTAAAAACTTACGCATGAGCTTTAAAAAAATGCCAAACGATAATTGATTAATCTAAATTTAAAATCAATTAACTAATCGGTTGATTGAATGAAAAGTAAACAAAGCGTGATTATCTTGTTGGGTTATTTATCAGTAAATCAGTCAGTGAACGGTTTACATTAAACAGAATTTCGATAAGGACCGTTGAGTCACAGAAAAATTGCAAAAATAGATTCGCTGTTTCCGGAAAGTCTGAAAATTCAGTTCCGCATTTGAACATATTTTGAATTCTTGGAATTTCTGAAGTCTAAATTTTGATTTAAATAAGTATTGTACTCTCTCTATTTATGGACGAATTTTCTGTTTTGTTTACCTACATTAAATGCCGTTACTTTTGGACTTCCGCTTTGAAGATTCCATTGACGTAGCATTACACCGGAATTACGTACATAAGGCATTTTAATGAAATAAACAAAATAGAAAACGTGTACGAAAGGCATGTTTCTTATGGACATCTAGTGCGAAATATCATAGCAATGAAGCATATTAAAAGACATTAAAGATGTCTCATATTAAAAGGCATTTTCGGCAGGGTTTGTATACTATTCCACCATCATTTTTAAATCAAGTTCACAACTTTATACAATTATAACAAAATATTACAAAATGCGAGATACTTCCATTAAATCGACGGTAGTCTGTCTCTTCGAAACGGCCGCTGGGATTGAGGGGCGTAGATTTACTTACCTTACTGTGACTAAAGTAGCTCTATGTGACTATTAACTCTGTAGCCTATAGTGACCACAGTCTAGTGTGACTCTATCTATGTAAAATTCTTCGTGATTTTCACCAACTTTGCAACTCGACTATGACTAAACCGTAATTCTAAATTCTAAAATTCTTCAATGTCCACCTTTCTCTGTTAAATGAAACTGAAACCAACTCTCTATGCTATTTGGTTGCGGAGCTATAAGAGTTTAACTTTAGCACGAAATTCGACAATTCTGGAGTAATATTTCGCGTGAACGTAAGATCGATGAATGAATTGCCTAATGTATTTGGATAGTCTGCGCGCGAGTGCATCGGTTGCTGTGACGTCATCAAAATTGAAACGAACTTTCAATTTTGATTTCGAACTTTGCAGCTCGACTGCGGCTAAACCGTAATTCCAAATTCTAAAATTCTATTTGCAACCTTCAATGTCCACCTTTCTCTGTTAAATGAAACTAAAACCAACTCTCTATGTTATTTGGTTGCGGAGCTATAAGCGTTTAACTTTAGCGCGAAAAGCGTCATCATTTTTTCCTTTCCCGACACACCATTAGACCACTATGGAGGGACGTAAGTCTACGTAAAAAAAAAAAAAGAATTAAAGGTTATACTGTGAAAGCCGACTCCACAATAAACAGATTACTGAGCATTTCAATAGCTAATAATTGGTAAAAATCTACCGCACCATCCGTCGCATTTTGAAAGATTTATTAAAATTAAAGAAAAAAATTGCAAGGAAATGAAATTGCCATAACCTGAAAGTTAATTTTTTGAATTATAAAGTGTAAGAATGGTTTTGCGGAATAATATGCTCTGAAGTTATTTTGATTAATTAAAATTTTAACCAAAATTTAGAAAAATTCTTTCTTAATGAGCACCTACTACTCAAGAATTAACTAATCTCTAAATCTGGCAACTCTAGGTCCATTGGTCTACCCTGTAGAACGTTTTGAACGATTTTTGCATCATCCACGAGGGGGGGGGGGGGGGGCATAGTAGATGGACAGGAGAGCAGAGTATATTATAAAAACAGAATTTCGCGCAATGTGCTCTTCGTCTAAATTTCGCGCAATGTGCTCTTCGTCTAAAAATGTGCTCTTCGTCTAAAGAGCACAGTTTTATTTGCAAAACGTTTTAATATTTAATTCTACACATTAAACAAAGAATTTTTTTGAGTGATAAAGCGATGTTTTTTTACTAATTAAATAATTCATTTCGTCTCTTTCTTCATTTGCTTTTATGGCAAGTCATATTCTTAAGCTTTTTAATATCATAATCACGTTCTTCAGTTTCCTAAGTAGCAAAGTTTATACCCATTACTCTAAACCGAAAGCATTTTCAGAACAGCAAAAATTACGACTTGATCTTCTTCGTCCTCCTTTTTTTTCTACAAACGATTTTCCCCCCTCTACTTTTTAATTAAATAAATTTCTATGAAAAATAAACCGAATAAGCAAACAATGTACAGTAGAATACCGGGAGCCCAGGAATCCAAAATTACGGATTATCCGAACATCTTTTTTTTTTAATTGTCTGAAAAAATTTTACTAAAAAATGAAGGATAAAGAACAATTATGAATCAGAAATAAAGCTAATGTTTATTCCAAACTTAAAAGAAGTATTCGAATTTGTCTTTAAGAATGAATACAGCAGCTTAACCAGAAACAAACTCGGATATATTCTTTTTACCCTCAACTTGGTTACAACAACGTGCGAATAGTAGTGGGCTGTTTCCGGACGCCCTCACAGAGCTCTATTGCATTTTACCGAATCTCCCGGATAATCCGAATTCCCCGTTATCCGAACAAAGGTCAGCCCCAATTAGTTCTGCTTCCCGGAATTCTACTGTAATTTACAGTCGACTTACATAGGTTTAGAAACAAACCACTTTTTATTAGAACCATTGCTCACACATCTGTCGTGAGTAACTTTTCGAAAACCTTTCATATTTCCACATAATTTTGGTTATGGAGCGGTTACAATTCACTGCCTTCTCCTTTTTATGGTAGGTGGCGCTACTAGAGCCATCCGGGTTTTTCCCATGATGCCTCTCTCTCTTCTTCTGCTGTGTACTTGTCTTGTGTTGTTGTTCTCTGTCTTGCGTCTTGTACCTTTTAATGTACTGTGTCGTGGAACTTAGCCATCTAATAAAAATGGTTCCTGAAATTGAATTAATTCAACAACAGCGGCATTCCATATAAACATGAATCTCGACCCTCTACAGTTATAAATTCTCTTTCGGAATTTCAACTTCATTACTATAGTAACAATTTGAATTATGTAATACTTTTGCAAAACGTTTTGAATTAATTGGATCATCTACAAACTAATTGAAAATAATTGTTTGCTTTATATTCATTTAAATAATTATAAAGCATCAATGCACGAAGCAAATGTTTCAAGAATTTCATTCTGCTAATAAATGCATAATATAAAAGTTTTAAAAAAATCACGTTATTATAAAATTGAGACATTAAACTAACAACTTATAAGAAAATAATCTTCAAACTTTTAACTCCTGCAAAAGACGCTTTGCACCGGCATTTTTGACGTAGATTTACGTCTCTCCATAGTTGTCTAATGGTGTGTCGGGAAAGAAAGAAATGATGATTCTTTTCGCTCTCAATTTAAATGCTTATAGCTCCGCAACCAAATAAAATAGAGAATAGGTTTTAGTTTCATTTAACAGGGAATAGTGGACATTGAAGATTGCAAAAAGAATTTTAGAATTTGGAATTACGGTTTAGGCACAGTCGGGTTGCAACGTTGGTGGAAATCACGAAGAATTTTAAATAGATAGAGTCACAAAGTCACACTAGACTAATAGTCACTATAGACTACAGAGTTAATAGTCACATACAACTACTTTACTCACAGAAAGTCACAGTTGAGTAAGGTAAGTTAGTCTACGCCCCGCAATCCAGCGGCCGTTCTGTAGAGATAGCCTCCCGTAGATTTTTCTTTTTGTTCCAGTTTCAGTCCCTATAGAAATCAGCACGAGCTCGACTTGTAAACACCATTTTAAAACGAAAAAAAGAAAGAGTTTTCTTGTCGCCAAACGATACTGTGTAGGGAGAGAGGGAAAAAAATGCTTCTACAACACAGCTCGACACTAATTCTCTGTTCGCAGAGTCCGAGCGCTGTGACGTCACTCGCAAACATCCGTGTCAAGGCCCGGCCGAAAGTTCCGGGATGCTCATCACAAGCTCCAATTCCACCCCTCCTCCACCCTAACACTGCAAAAAGAGCGCCAAAAAGCGGCGACAATTGTTCTCATTATCGCGTTCAAACGGCATCCAATCTTGCGTGCGGAAACTGCACTTGGTTGTTATGGGAACGGTAGATTTGTTATCGTTTTATTATTTTATTTCATTTATTTCGTTGGCGTGTTTTATTAATCGCAGACGATATTTTATCTCATTCGAATGTGTTAGTAAAATAGTAGGTTAAGGTAGGAGAAATGTTATGGCTGATTTTTTTTTAACGAGTGAAAAGAAATTTTAGGAGAAATTAATAAGTTCTGGAATTTATTTTTATAAATATGATATGATCAAAAGTAATATAATAATATGACTTACAAATGTGGCAAACAACAACAGATGAAAATATGATCTGCAGAAATATTTTTTTGAAAATCATTATAAAATATTATTTTAATGAGAAAACGCAAACGATTTCTGTAATAAACCTATTTCCAAAAAGTTTCAATTCATTGCATTATAGCTTGTCTCTTACTTATTTGTAAATATTTTAGGTCTTATGATAGATAGGCTACTTATTATAATTTTTATAAAGAAAAATGTCGCCTGCCTATTTTTAATGAAATCGAAGTCTGAAGAATATAATCAATTTTATTTGGTGTGATTAGATTTTGGTGCAAATTCGATAGATTAAACTTTGTTAAATTACACCGATTAAAATCAGCATATGAGATTTAAAAGCCATTTAGAACACTGAAAGTTTTAAAATTTAATAAACGCTATGATTCTTAATACCAATAGTTTATTATTTACTTACAAAATTTTATTTTCAGAATATTGGCTAATTTTTAATGGCATTGTTTTTTAACATATATTTTCAAAACTTGAAAATGCTAAAATAAATGTGGAGAAAACATTAGTGTCCATTGAAATTATTTGCAATTTATTGCATCTAATAATTCCATTTTGGAATAAGTGGAATTATCTTAAAGGAATTTAATCGTATTTATGTCGTTTATGGGAAAAAAATAGCTTCCATACAAGTTTGGTGGTGTAAAACATTGATATTAACCAACTTAACGTATTTAAACATGTCACACTCGCGTACATTAAACGTGTTTTTATTATTTAGAAATGTAAGTAACATATAACTCATTTAAGAATTTCAAACCTGGATTAAAAATATTAGTAAATAAATGAATAATTTAATAAAAAGTAAGATCAAAGATAAGAATGAAGATCCGCAATAACAAACTTCCAGAAATAAAAGAAAGCTAGAGTTAAAGAAAGCTTTTAAATTGATCTCATAAAAAGTTATAGATTTTGTTATTAATAAATTATTAGTTTACTGGTTTAATTTTATATGTATTCAGAATAGCGAATTTTGCTCTTACAAATCTTTCATAGGAAAAGAAATTAAAGCAAAAATGTGAAGAAATATAATGATGTGTATTTTCTTTGTGTTTATTCTTTTTGGCAATGAAACAAATTGTGATGCAAAAGCTGTTTATCATTTATTACCGTCTGCATACTGTTCAAGTAACATTTATTGTTTTGAAAAGATTCTAAAAAGCTCATTTTTAAAGAAAGAAAGTTTAAATTTATTAACTATACGACAAAATAAAATTTAAAATAATGCATTCCCCAAAAAATGCCAAATGAAACCGATAATATCAGCTAAATATGAGTTTTATAAAATTAATTAATCTATTTTTAAGAAAATACAGAAGATTTTCACCTGTTTTGCTTTAAATATTACCCATCAAGGAAAATACTCGGATTATAACATCACAGACTGGCAATCGTGTTCCAGATAAGCAGTTCATTCTGAAAGAAAACGATTTTTAAAAACGAAAAAAAACAAAATTTTCTTTCCCCGCCCTTTAAATATCCCTTTCAAACTTTAAAGAATTCTTTTTAAAAAAAGCTGCAGAACAGATTGCACAATACTCTATTCATACCCTCTATTTCATACAACTCAACACAGAAAGTAAAAACTCCATCTAGATTTTCTTTCCCCTGCATTATTATCGTCTGCTGTTATGACAATGGGCGTCGAGCAGACGATTTGAAAAGTGAGCTTCTGTTACCACAGATGCGGGCACGCGGAATTTGAATCACGTGAGCCGGATCACTCATATATCCGGAAAGTTGATAGGTGGGTGTTAAAAAAAAGAAAGAAATCGTGGTTTCTCTCCGCTTACATCTATCGCGCTGTGTTCGAAATACCACCTGTTTAGTAATCCGATTTATGCCTCGTTATTCCGAATTCAAATTCAACTCAACTGATTTTAAGGATCTTCATCTGATTCGATGATTTAAGTTTATAAATTTCTATTTACATGACGTCACAGTCATGCGGCAAATGTAACTGCACAAGTCATCTCACAAAGAACTATATGCTATCTTACGCTGAATTCTGATTCTCCTGCAAGCAGGGCCATCTCAACAAATTTGAACGCCCTGGGCTAAAGTAATCTGGTACCCGAATTTTGAGAGTCTATGGCCCAACAAAAATACCAACCTAATAAAATAATAGAGGAACAGGAACAACAACAATAACAAAATTTCACCTGTTATCTTGATTAACGCTTTACAATTTTGTAAATCTGCATTTGTAATTTTGCAAGTCAGATTCTGTAATGTAGATAGATAACTTCCATTGCACCCATAACTAAGGATGTTCTTATTGATTGTATCTGTATGACAAATTTAGGTAGATTCCTTACATGAACTTTACCTATTGCAATGGTTCTCATGCAGTGGCGAATCCAGGGGGGCTATGGGGCTGCCGGCCCCCCCCCCCCCCCAGCAGAGCTAAACCAAAATTCTTGATTGTATTTAAAATCACTACAACTGTTTGTTCTTAATTTTCATTTAAAAAAACCCAGTAAAATCGTGACAACATTGCTTTCTGGCTGGACAGGCTCGGAAATTTTCCTACTTTTCTAGTCATTCCACTTGTACTTGTAGCGTTGACGCGGTCGAAAATATTTTTTAGCTAGTTATTTCATTGTAATTTTCATTCAATTATCGAAAGTATTGTAGTGTTCATTGTGATTCTTATTGTCAGGTGAGGAAAGTCTGTAAAGTTAAAGTGTTTTGGTTTACATAAGCCACGAGGTTTGACATTCGTAACGGCGATATCAAATTTTTTTCCTCACCCCTCCCCCATACCTGAATTCTGGATTCGCCACTGATTGTACTTATTGCAATGGTTCTCATGACACGACTTTCGGAAAATTTCTGCAGATCTTCACCGGTCATGACTCTTAGAACCCAAAACCACACTTAGTTCAAAAGTTTTATATATATATATAACGCTTTGCCCATGTTATCTTGTGAACACGATAACTGGAGTAATTTCGATTTCATTTTAACCTGCGTGGGATATGTTATAAGGATAGTGGAAATCTCGGCCGAGTTCGTAGATGTGCTATCCAGCTCAAAGGGAGTGGAAATGGTAGGGGGTTGAAAATTTCATTTCACCATAATTCTTTTCCAATTGAATATAGAAAGAAAATTCAAATTAAGCGAATTATCACCTTATCATAACGAACAATTTTTGTATTTAAAGTTTTTTGATAGTTGCAATTGCTTCGAAGTTATGAGCTGAAATGTGACTTTCTTCCTCCCCCTCCTAAATTAAAATTGTCTTTTAACATATGCATGTTACCCCTTGTTCGAAAGCTCTCGTCATTTGCAGTCTCTCCCAGCCTCTTTTATTTTTGCAGCTCCAACCATAATGAAAATAGAGAACCAAATATTCTTTTCCTTATATCTCCAAACAAAAGGAATCGACCTTTGCCTTCCGGCTTGTTTTCAAATGCAAAAAATACATGTTTATGTAACTTTAACAGAATCGATAGCTGTCTAGTTACAAACCCTAATCATATCTTTATATTTAACATATTTAAAATTATAATTAAATACACTTTTCGATTCAAAATTAAAATAAAATCAGTATAGCAAATTTTTAGGCGCGTTTGGATCAATGGCGCTCCTGGCCGAGAGCCCAACTCGCCCACTGCCCAAGATGGCCCTGCCCTCAACAGGCACAATGGGCATGCTGTGCTACCAGGCCAGGTTCTTTTTCTTCCTGTAAGATAGGTAATATATTCTGGATTTAAATTGGAGCGTTGCATTTGAAGCGTGTCACGTCAGCATGAACTGACTTTTAATATATGTCTTTTTGAAATTAAAGAGATGGCAAAAATGCTTATTTCTTTTGTTAATATTTGATCTTAAAAAAAAGGATTATCATTATGGATAGAGAGTGATGATGCTTACAAATCATCATCTACTGAAGATGTTTGAAGATATTAAAATTATACAATTTAAAACGCTTAAGATATTATATTCTATGGAAGGAGTTCTAAAGATTGGAATTCCAATGCACATTTTAAACAGGAATCACAAGTTTAACCTTTGTTAAATTTATATAAATAAATACCTTCAAGTAATTTATAACATATTTTAAAATTAAATTGTATACTTAATGTGCTCATTATGAAACTAATATCCAATTTGTAAAATGTTATGCTAAGAATATTAAAATAAATATAGAAATAACGCGCATAATATTCTTTTAATTTCAGCAAAGCAGTCATGATTAATATTTTCAAAAGTATAAAATCTAACTTTTCTGCTAGAATCCGAATGCACATATTACTGTTGTTGAGGAAAATTTGTTTTCATTTGAAGAGCGTGCAGTTCTTAACTTAAAAATTAAGCAGCTGTTTAGTAGAGGAAGTTAAAAAAGTTGTTATGCATTTTCTTTTTCAGATTTTGTGTTAATATATTGCTAAATATATATCAAATGGATAGAAGAAATTAAAAAAGGAAACTGTATTTTGTAATTAATATTTGTTCTGGTGACAACTGTTGACACTCAATGACGGCCATAAATATAAACGCTGCTGGCTCCATCTGTTGACCTATATTGCAGTTCTTTATTGTCGGGTGATTGACTAACACGGTTATTCGTTTTCAAACGTCCCTAACAGACTACAACGGAGAAAAATGGTTTTAGTTAGACGATTAAAGAAAAATATAATCGAAAACTATTTTTAACTAACATAAATTACATAAATCGAGGTGTTTCCTTTTAATTTTAATAAATAAACCAGTAATAGTAAAATAAATTCGTTAAAGTAAAAATACAAATACACTTACTGCGATAATGAATTTTGTGTGGAAACTCTTTAATCTCAATGTGAAAAATGGTTATATTTAGCTATAAATAGGGTTGCCATAATTGCCAAGTATTGATACGGGACGTTTGAGTGCTAAATAAATAAAACATGAAAAAAAAGAGAAAAAATGGGTAGATAACGGCTTATTTTACTAATAATCTACTAATTTTACTAATGGGGATAATAAATAAATCAAGTTTAAGGAATCTAATAAAATGAACACATAGAATAACAAAAATGATGCGATGCTAATCCTTTTTATACTGGTCATATTTTAAAGTTGACTTTACTTTCTTAATTATATCATTTTCTTCTTTCACATAATTATAAAATTGGGCGCAAGACATTTAAAATTATGATGACGCAGAGATTACGGAGGAAACGGGATGAATAGTAATACTGTACTTAGCAGTGACATACGGTGACAGTCCCGTATTTACGGGACGTATGGCAACCCTAGCTATAAAGATAAGTTAACCTTTAAAAATTATAATTCAAATATATCAAAAAAGCATCGAAAAGCTATTTCATTTTGATCGTATTTTAGTAATAAAATATTTAAAATACTTTTGAAAAAAGTTGGTTTTTTGCATTATTATTTTGTTGGTATATTGCATTTTTTTGCATTATTATTAAAAGTTGGTTTTTTGCATTATTTGCATTATTGATTTTTTACAAAAATAATTAAATTATCGCCAGTATCTAACATGAGGGTCATGTAGTGAGGTACACAATAAAAGGTAAAAATTTTAATCGTGATTATTTTTGAAGAAGCAATTGAGATGTTCATCGCTATTTGTAGTAAGAAGAGATGTAAGATGTGCGTTTACCAAAAAAACTTTCAATAGGAAGTTGACCAATACTTGTGCAAACTGGGAGAAAAATCAAGATAATCAACCTGGAATTGGCAAAAATTACCTCTCCAGATCCATCTTAAATCTATCAGTTTTTAACTGATGCTATTCAGTGGTGTAGTCGCAAAATAAGCAGTGCCGGAACGCAATAACCTGGGTGACAAAAATCGCGCTGTTTCAAGGACGTTTTCATAATTTTTTCTTATTTTTTTTCTCGTGAAAAAAAAAATAGTGCCGGAACGACGTTCCGGTGAGTTCCGGCTCCACTACACCCCTGATGCTATTCTCCGTAACTATTTGGAGTTGCCGTTACTATTTGGAGTTGTCGTTACTACTTGTTGCCATTACTGGCCCCAGGTTACCCGTTACTATTTGGGTGCCGTTACTATTTGGAGTTACTTGTTGGCTTGGAGTTGCCGTTGCTATTTGGAGTTGCAATTTGCTATTTGGGTTGTGGAACTATTTGGG
Source organism: Araneus ventricosus (assembly GCA_013235015.1). Taxonomy (NCBI): domain Eukaryota; kingdom Metazoa; phylum Arthropoda; class Arachnida; order Araneae; family Araneidae; genus Araneus; species Araneus ventricosus. Next base: position 86,540 of record BGPR01003656.1, read on the forward strand.
TTATTACTTTGGAGTTACCACTTTACTATTTGGAGTTGTCGGAACGCTATTTGGATTTACCGTCATTATTTGGACTGCTGTTACTATTTGGGTTGCCTAACTATTTGGGTTGCCATTTACTACTTGTTGCCGTTAATATTTGGAGTTGTCGTTGGCCCCGGAGTTGTCGTCACTATTTGGAGTTGCCGTTACTATTTGTAGTTGCCGTTACTATTTGGAGTTGCCGTAACTATTTGGAGTTGCCGTTACTATTTGGAGTTGTCGGAACTATTTGGATTTGCCGTCATTATTTGGACTTGCTGTTACTATTCGGAGATACGTATCATTATGTCCAGTTTATTACCACATTGACCGTAACATGAACACAGCAGCAGCGACTGGAGGGCAAAAAATTTAAAGATACCTAAAAGAACCCTGGCAGAATAGGACGTAGACAACAAAATTCAAAATTTTAGTTGCAAAATTAGCTAGATTTCTTGAATACTATTGATTTTTTGAAATTCTTAGTTTTAAGCAGCTAAAATAAAATAAAAATTAAATTTTTCCCGCAAAGAGGGGGGGGGGTCGTCCCCTCCCGAGTAGCCGCCACTGCATGTATATAAACAATGCTATCATAATACAGAACCCAAAGCATTTATTTAACTTTAATTATTTATTTTTTTAAAGTTACTACATGAGCCATCAGAAAACGCGAATTTAGGTATTCCGTCATAAAAAGTTGAATCATGAGAAATAGGAGCTCGTGTCTTCGGTCAACAATGTGTTAAGTAACATATAAAAATTAAAAATAAATTTATGTTTAGATCTCTTTTAAATTCATAATTTCGTAATAAAGAAGAAAGCAAGTGGCTTTATTTATATTTTCTTTTTGTTATCGCGCAGAAAGGCACAGATGACAAAAAACTCTACTGGTGCCTTACCTGGATCTCGCAGGTGTTTTTCGTCCAAGGTTATTCTCGGGGCTGATCTTTGCCACGCGCGTTATCGCTGTCAATTGTGAATCTTTTATTTCTTGAGGCGGAAGTGGCAACGTTATCGCAGCAAGCAGACACTCCTACCTCTAGATGTCTCAGGTGGTTGCCAAAATAAAGTAAATTCGTTAAGAAAAGTGATTGCACGTAAGATAGCGGCCTATTCTTATCATTGTTCGATGCCTACTCCAAAAAATGCACAGAAACAAATATTTTTACCTTCTCGTATACAAAGAGAAAATATTGTAATCGTCAAAAAATTCGAACCCGAGATTTTGACTAATCTCCACGTTTTAGACACCCCCGAGTCCGAAAAACACGATTTTCGAATTATGTCTGTCTCTCTGTGAACACGATAACTCGAAAACTATTAGAGCTACGGGGATGAAATTTGGTATGTGATCTTTACACATAATTTATAGGTTTCTATCAAATTGTGGACAAAACCGTCTACGGGAAGTCTGTCTGTCTGCGTTCATATGAACTCTATAACTCAAAAACTTGAATAACTAGATGGATAAAAGTTGGTACACAGTTTTTTTCATTAGAAATGTAGGTCCGTATCAAATTTTGGGCTAAATCCGTCAAAGGCCTGACCGTCTGTCGGTCTGTATAATCGCATACTTTTGAACGCCGTAACTTCTTAACAAAATTACTTGGATAAATGAAATTTAGTATGCAGTCTCGAAACCCCAACTGTAGATTTGTCTCCGATTTTCGTTTAAATCGTTTTTTTTTAAAAAAAGTGATGAAAATGCATATTCGTTTTTTCCCCCTCATTCTACTACGCAAAAAAAGGCGCGAACGCTGGACTGAGTGCTGCTCCCACCTTAGGGAATGCCGCACGTTTTTCGGCGCGCGGTGTATTCCCCCCCCCCGCCCGGGGTTTTTGGGTGGGGGGAAGGTTGGCCACTGGTTTCTTTCTCTCATACGAAGTATACAGAGAGAAAGTTTTGAAATTGACAAATTTTGACCTCGAAGTTTAATGAATTTCCGCGTTTGAGACCTCCCTGAGCCCAAAAACCCGAATATTGGAACTATATCTATGAAGATGGTATAATGATGAAGGGTGAAGTTTGGTACAAGGGCCTTAACCAAAACATGCGTCTATTCTGTCAAATTTTGGAAGAAATTCGCCAACTAAAACCTGTTTGCCTGTTCATCCGTGCGCATTTGATACAAAAACACAAGAAGTATATCCAGTGGACTCCGGTTGTATTGATCACTTGGGTCAAAGCCAAAGTGATCAATACATCCGAATGATCAGAATATTCAAAATGCATTAAAAGCAATATATGTAATGACTTAGAAATTCAAAATAAATCCTTTTTAACGACAGTTAATTTTTAAAGCACTTTTCCGTTAGCCAGGCGCAAATGTCGCCAATTGTGAACCAAACGCGAGCCAAGTCGCTGGGCGCAAATGTCGCCAATTGTGAACCAAACGCGAGCCAAGTCGCTGGGCGCAAATGTCGCCAAAATTTGGCGGAATTCTACATTATTTGGCG
>BGPR01003657.1:0-40461 GCA_013235015.1 Araneus ventricosus
TGCCCTTAAAGCACACAATAATAGCCTTCTAGGGTCTTCTACGCTTTCTATGTCGTTCTTTTCATTTAATCTTCATCGTCTCTAAATAAACTATACTTCCCCTAGCCTATAAAGTTAAGCGCGATACTAGTAACTCGATAATTTGTCTACACCCCCCAACGCTAGTCTGTACTGTGACCTCCGTAAACACTGCGTCATTATCCGTCCTTCAGGTGAGTAAAATATTTATACTTATTTCTTCTCTAATGGCAATGCATCGTATTTTATAAAAATTCAAACCCTCTCTATTTTGGTCTGATATTAGGGATGAAAATGGTTTTAGGGCCTTATTGTCAACTGATTGTAAGTGAAATGTCAAACTCTTTATATTTATAGCAATTCACAACTTCATTCCCCTGAAGAAACGTTAAATGTGCTCTAATTCATTTTCAATTTATGTTTTATACTCTTCATTTCCAGTGATTTAGTCTCTGTCTCTCTCTGTATATATATATATATATATATATATAACGCTCTAGTTTATTTATATTTACATAATTTTGAAAAAGACAATATTTACAATAATTTTTGTATAATGATTTATTAATATGTTCAACAGTAGAAGAAGACTACGCACCACAAATTGACTTTTATCCAGAGTATTTGATATCACTAAAAATTAATGAAGGTTTTACTTTTGCAAATTTTCTACATCTGGAAATAAAAGTAGTTCATAATAAATAAAGCACTGAGATTTATGATAGAAGAAAGACTTTTCAGTTTAATATAAACAAGTTACCTATTTGGAATAGCAACATTAGTCGTCAAATTTCTAGAAATATCGTCTTGAATTATATTGATAGAAGCACAATTTTAATCACAGACAGATTAAAAAAGCAGTCTCATATTGTTACATTTCTTGAAAATGCTATCAAATATGGGTATTCTATAAATTTCATGTATGCTTATGTTAATAGGAAGTATTTAACACCATTAAATTGAAGGTATTTTGGATTCATTTTTGGTGTGATCATATATAATGGAATTAACAAAGATTTTAGTAAATCACTTCATAGATAGATACCACCACTATATTAATAATGCATCATATAGTTATTTATTTATTTTTATATATATTTCCAAAAATATATATTATTTTAAACGGTTAAATTTAGTTTATATTTAATATTTTTATAGTGTTTCATTATAGTATTATAAGCTTAATTTTGAAATAATATTTTCAATTTAATTATCGAACTGTCTTTAGGATAATGCTCAAGTCCTAACAATAATGTCAACTTTTGAATTGGTATAATATAAGTATATACTTTCTCGTTTTCTATCTTGAAAGATTTTGGGGATTTATTACCCTCTTTTTCCGTTTTTCTAACAAATGACTTTTGCAGTGGGTTGCCGCCACAAATCTAGATTAATGTGACATAGCATTTTCCAAGGCTGATAAAGATTTAATTGTTGGAATTCCATTTCGAGGTTGTCTTTTGTAATAAAGTAATACTCGTTAAACAGACTGACATTTTTATTTTATTTGTATGACTATTGATAAGATAATTTGATTTGAATTTTAATATCTAGATTAATATTTGTATATATTTAAAAAATGACACATGTTTTCATAAATAATTTACTATATATATATATAAAACGTGTACTTGGTGAAAAGCTTCTCTTCTGATCTGCGATAGAAAACCTTTGAAGCCATGAAGAAAAAAATTATTTTAAAATCGGAGGAAACGTATTTTTATCCATTTTTGTTTTAAATCAAAAAGATATGTTCCAGTTATTACCTTAAAAATTTGAAAGCCATACTAGAATTAGAATGTCAGATGCAGAAAATGTGTTTTAATTTTTAAATTTTTATAGGAAAATTCTCTATTTTTTAGAAATTTGTCTAAATTCAGTAAAGTATGTTCGACGATCAAAACAGACTGCATTAAAACGATAATTGTTTGTCGGATGCTGTATTTGTTTTCTTCGTAAATTATCAGAAACGATTTTATGGAGAAAGGAATGTGGAAAATCAAACAAAAAACCCAAAATTTCTTACATATTCGTTTGTGGATCGCATGGACAATGTACACTCGTCCAAGTGCACCCGTGGATTTTATTCCTGAATGTTCTAGTACAACCTGACATTGCTTTCGATGTTCTCATGTCTTGTATCCATTGTTCCAAGTGTAGTACTTGGGTATTTCATTGTGCAATAGAGTGCGTGCAAACTCATCTTTGGTGCAAAGTCTGAAGAAAGATGTGAGTGTTGTTTCCTCAGGTGCTTGGGCACGTTGTGGAGCATTTTCTGTCGTGAAGTAGATTCTCTAACCATTTTGTAGGTAGACTCTTAGATGTATCACGGTAGGGCGTCGCTCGTGAATCGAGAAGTTCAGTATTCTCCATACTGCTTCGTTGCTGCTGATGCATCTACACATTTGATAATATTTCACAATATACATTTCTGAGAGATCTTGGTTTACAGATTCTACAAAAGTTTGGTGAAATAGAATATGAAAGCAAAGTGTATTCGGATATTAAATCAGTTTTCAACAATGAAAAAAACACGCAATTAACCCTCTGAGCGTTTCACACGTATTTTCACGTTGACCTTGGAATACCGCGGAAGCGGAAAACACTCATTTCAACGTGTGGTCGGAAACACATTTTAATCGGTCTGCACGGATATTTACTTCCATTGTGAATTGTCTCTAAAGGGTGAGAGACGCATTTTTTCCGAATTTCTTCACCCTTCCTTGGTTTGGCATCTTAATTGATTAGCTGGGGAAGGTAGCGGCCAACGCAATGATTGCTGATAAGAATGTACTTACTGCATTTTAGAGATGCCACAGGATCCAAGACCCCACACTCACTGTGGTTTGGGGCATTTTAACGCTATCGGCATTGAGGGCTTCTTTCAGAAAGGTCAGTTTAAGCCTCGGACCCACGATCTGATAATCCCCGAGCTACTCGCGTGGTACGGGATTTGTGGTTATTCTGAATTGGACCAGATGCGCCATTCCCACGACGCGTTACTTGGTAAATTTTCTCCGCGCCGTCTGGATAGTGAACCGCTTTTCGTCGAACCTCTCAAAATTCAACAGGTCAGCAGCAGTTTTGGAGAATTTCCCTTTGTTCTGTTTCTCACCAAGCCCGCACCTGGGGCAAAGAGAGGAAAAGGGTCTCGATGGTATCATTTCAATTTTTATAATATTTAGTAGTGAGCATTTCTTCGAATTTTATGAGCTCACTGAGCTCCAAAAAAGAATAAAAATTCATAAATTTCGAAATATTTTTGGGTACTGAAGTTTAGTGTTACATTTATAGCTTTATTAATTACAACGCAGTTCTTTTCGTTTGATTTGTAAATAATGTTTTCGAAATGTGAAAAAAATTTGCTTCTTTAAATTCATATTCAACAGAAAAAGTAAACGTGTTAGTCAGTGTTCTATTCTCATTTGTTATATTTGCAAAGATTGTGACTACCAAATTTATTTCCTTATATTTACAATAAAATAAATAATATAAAAAGGATATGGCGTACAAGAAATGAAATTTTTGTTATAACATCGCATCTGAAGCGTTGCTATTAAAGGATGCCCTAATTAATATCCAACACAATTTTCATGTAAAAATAACAAGAAATTAATAGTCTATTTAAATCTTATAATTCTAACAACTGACTGTTTTCTGTTGACAATATATTTTTAAATATTTATTATCTTAAAAAATATGTTCTTAAAAGGAATTTCTGTATTTCTCGATTTCTTGCGTTTTCATTTTTTAAACTAAAATAAACAAAAATTAATTATCTATCTTGAAAAGTGAAACAAGAATTATTGTTGAGTTCAATTCCCTGAATTTCTGCAATGACATAATTTAATATTATTACGCCTCTCTATATATGAAACATGAAGAACTAAATAACATTTGAACTTGACATGTAGTTTATAAGAAGTCATAATCGCCTTCTTGCGATGCAATGAGTATAAAATTTGCATAAATTTAAACTTTGTCGCTTTACAAGGTATTTAATAAACATGCAGCATTTCATCAAACTTAAAAAATAATTTACCGTTTAGAATTAATGTATAATTTTAAATCTAATCAATTCTTGAAGCGTCATGTTGATGTTTTATTTGCTTGTATTTGACCATTTGCTCTTTTTTATTAAAATTAGGTTCATGTTATATTATAATTTATTTCCGAGATTTTTTTAGTTTGGCGATTATCTTAGTGTATGAGAAAGGTATTTTAAACTTATAATGGATTATTTAAAAAAAGCTATCTGGTTCTTTTACGTATAGCAAAATAATCTGAAAAAGTCTCATAATGAGTTTGATTTCTTATTAATGTTCAATTTAAAAATATGCTGATAAAAATGGATGGCGGCATTTTTTTCTTTGTTGCAAGAATTCATGCCTCAGAATTTTTTAAAACTTATAAAATAGCAAGAAAAAACGGTTTATAACACTTTGCTTCTTCAATGAAAAGAGGCATAGATAGTATGCTGATTTGAAAATTTAATATTAAATATCAAATTTGTTTTTGCATTCCCACTTCATATTACTTCAGTATTTAGCATGAACATAATTCCTTTTAGTGCTTCATGCCTCACTAATGTTATTAGAAAATAATCGTGATGTGTTCAGTAGTAATACAGAAAGCAATTTTGGAAAGAAAAAGTTATTTTCAGCTTCCTTTTATTCGATAATAATTAAATTTTGATTTACCATATGCAAATTTCGAAATCTTAATTATTATTAATTAAGATGTAAATTAAATATACTGATTATACAGTTACATAACGTATCACTTATAAAATGAAAATTTATCAATAAAAATGTAGTTATCATCATTAGAAGTATGCATTCGAAACTGCTAAAAAACTACGACGCGAGAACAGTACAAACTACAACAGGCCACGGGAACGGACCGCGTCTGTCCGATCTCGCCTCTTTGATGTTTACCGCCAGAACTTGGGAAACCACAGATGCTCTTACAAGCCTCCGAGCGACATCGAATCTACCTGTTCCCATGACGGGAAGTAAAGCGCACCGAAGACAAGATCTGTGGGTCCGGGGCTTTAGGATTATTTTTTCCAGTTGTTTGTGTCCGAATTTAGAATCTTATTCCGTATAAGTTTGGTTTAATATATGTCAGCCTGGTTTGAAATTGTATTATGTTTCAAGAGTTATTCCTCTAATGCATTTATGTTATATAAGATTCAATTTCACTGCCTCGATGTTTTAATCGAATTGTTAAGTAAAATAGATTTTGTGGCCCCATCTCTTTCATTACCACATTGAAGCTTAGGAAAATTTGAGAAGACGGGGGGGGGGCGAATTTGAGAAGCGGGGAACTATATTTCTTGATTCAATGCTTTCTGCCCATGTTAAACTAATTTTATGATCTTTATCTATTCTTTTATGTTAATCTCAACTTAGGAATTTTTCCTTCAAAAAAATAAAGTTCATTTAATATTTTGTATGAAATTAGCGTTTAATTTTTTTAAGGAATATACGAAAATGATATTTTTTTTTATTGTTTCATCTTTCAGATTAAATCGAAAAGTAAAATTTGCATATTTTATTTTTACTCGAATAAAATTTCAATTCGATTTTCATGTCTTTCGATTACGATATGAAGGTTTGTTATTTTATTGTTTTCCTATTATATTTGCTGCCTTATCCTTAATAATATAATAAATGCGAAAGTGTGTCTGTCTGTTTGTTAAGCTTTCACGACCAAACTACAAAACCGATTTGGATGAAATTGGCAGAGTTGTAGCTTGAAACCAAAGAACGGAAATAGGCTAGGTAAAATCATGTTAAATTAATTATTTTTGACTACAGAAAACAATTAAATGATTAACAAAGCCCATTGACTCAGCGATTCTCGATGAAGATTATTTTATTTTTCAATCATCTGTCACGTGATCCTTCAGGAATGCGAAAACATGTGGAATAAATTATTTTTAAAATTAACTATCGCGTGAACCTTTTTTCCTCTATAACTTCAAAACACATTGTCCGATAAAAACTGTTTTTATACCATCTTAGTACAAAGTTTTACCTTTTCAATGATACCACTTTTGTTTCTGTTACATTCTTCCTTCAATTGTTATTAATTTTTAAGGTTTAATAATTTTTTACGTGCAGACGATTTTGAAATAACGCAAATTTATACCCACTTCGCTGATAAGAAACGGTTAGACTTTGAACTAATTTATCTTTATTTCTGAAAATTTTGCTTATGTTTATAAATATCTATAAAATAAGGCAGAAATTACATGTATCTGTCTGTCTGTCGGTCGATCGGTCTGTCACAAGAACTCCTCCTAAACGGTGAACGGTAGCGACGTGAAATTTACACACGGCATTCTAGAGCATACTTTTAAGTCAAAGGTGCTGTTTTCAACTTTCAAAGTTAATTAGTTCTTAAGATATTTAATTAAATAACGAACATTAGCCGCTTTTAAGCCTAATGCTTAGACGTTTTTTGCCAATAACTTCTGAAATCTTTATTAGACAACAATTATTTTTATGCCATTTTAAGGACCAGAAAATGATCTTTTTAATGATATTAATTCCATTGCGATGAAATGCTTTCTCTGATTGCTATAAAGGTTTAAAAATATTTTATTAACGTAATTTCTAACAAAACTTTTTGTTCTTAGAGATATAAATTCAAGCCAAATTACTGTTTCGCGCGCGGGCTTTTGCCAGTGTTAAAGTTAATATAAGAAAATATTGCTTTCTTTGAACATAAACAATAAAATAGACTTTACACTTCCCGTTTCCTGTTGTGGTAGCATTTACAGCTTTTAATACGGTTACACAGTGATCCAATGACGTTAGTGAATTATTCTCTCGATGTTTTGTTAAATTTTCACAGTGAGATATTACAGAATATCCTTCTGTAGATGCGGTAATGGACATTAACAAGGAACATCATATTCTGTAGAGCTTTTCAAGATCTTAGAATTGTCAGAGGCACCTTCCGACAAGCCGAGATTGATAGTCGGTGTGCCAGTACTACTAATAAGTAACCTCGATATACCGAGACTGCGCAATGGCACCTGGTTACAAATTACACACATAGGTACAAACGTCGTGAAAGCTACTGTTATGACTGATATACGGAAAAGAGAGAGTGTTTTAATTCCACACCTTCCGATAACACCGAAGGATTTATCATCTCAGTTCAGAAGGTAACAAATCCCTTTAAAAATATCATTTGCGAGGCTCAGGGCCAGACACTGAAAGTGACAGGCGTACATTTGGAAAAACCATATTATTCCTATGGGCAACTATATGTGGCCTGTTCACGTGTGTATAGCCCACACTACCTCTATATCCGTGCAAATAACGTGGTATACAAAAGTATATTATCATAGATAAACAATTTACATAACTATATCAGCATACATGTACAGTACACGTCCAATTAAAAATTATAAACCTTCAGAATTTTTACTTTCCCCTTTCAAAATGCAACAAAACATTTACAATCGTGAATTAAAAAAAAGAATAATTCAAATTCTTTACTCTCGAACTCGCGCGTGAGATATATATATATATATATATATATATATATATGCCCGCCTATGATATTAATTAGCATTTTTTTCTGCTAAACGACATAAGAAAAAATCGTAAAAAATAGTCGCTATACACTCGTAAAGCACCAACAGTGAAAATAGATAAATTTGATGAGCAGCTCGCCATGATATTTTTAAACATTTATGTCTTCATTTTGCATGTTCTTTTGTTTCCTGTTTGTATTGATGGCTTTTTTTGTTGACGCAACTTTTGCGCGAATGCAGAAATAGCTTTCTCCAATGAATGTTTTCTATTTTTCATATGAATATGTAATTTTTGTTTTTTGTTTTTAAAAGAATTTTTGTTTTGTTGTTTTGTAAATTATCTTATATCTTATATATATATTTGTACAAAACAGTCAAAAAACGTTCATAAAGATCATATATTTTCAAAATGAACCAGAGCGATAAACAGAAAATATTAATGACTGAACAAAAGAAAAAATAATTAAACAAGGAAGAGGAAACATGATGAAACATTTATACTATGGTAAACATAAATTTGAAAAGTTAAATCCTTCAACTAAAACGATGCGTTCGCCAATGCGGCGGTACATCCGTGCAGTGAGAAATATTAACAAAAATATAAAACACTATTTTTAGAAAAAGAGAGAAGGAGCAAATAATAAAAAAAATGCTAACGTACAGAATGCGTTGCTAACAGGGAAATCCCATACGATCGTGAAGGAATATTTTTCGGTGTTTTCTTCACAAACTTAAGCCTAATTCCTGAAAAAGCTTGCTTCCCTGAAACACCTAAAAAACAAAAAATATTTTAAAAATCACTTTTATAGATAGAAAGCAACATAAACAATGTCATGAAAACAAATATTGTAAGCAAATCACCCATTTAAAACAAAAGCGAAGAAAAAATCCTCAACACTCACCCAAGAAAGATGTGGTATTTCAATTATGCACGTTCAAATGTACTGACGCATTAACTCGTGAAGGTCGGTTTTGTTTATTATTTGTTTGTTCTCTCTTTTTCTAAAAATAATATTATATATATTTCTTTTAATTTAGTCATATATACTATAACATCAAAATCTCTCAAACTCGTTACATAAAAATAATTAAATTTTTAGTGTGATTTTTAAGAATTCAGGTTTGTAAATTATAATCTAGAAATTTAGCTTATATATGACATTTTAATAAAATTTTAGACTTATTGTTAATTTTTGAGAATGTGAATATATTTTATGCGGACTATTTATTGAATTTTTAAGAATGACTTATAGCTGATGGATAAGTTGATGGCGTTAAAATGAATTTATTACACTTTTATTCACTAATTCCCTGTTAATATATTTATATCTTAGATGTAGAATTAATTTATTTAGAGCAATTTAGAATAATCTGCAATATTTTATTTTTGTTAATAAATGTTAGATATATTTTTGATGGTATGTAATTTAGAGTTATGTCTCTTTTCCCTCTTTCTTCTGCATATTTAGGATAATTTACACTTTATGTTTTCAACTACTGATGCAATTGATGGTTTTCCGCAAATAAAATAAGTGACAAGGTCATCCGAAGTCGAGGTAATCATTTAAATTTTTGAAAACTCCATATTTGGATTGTATTTTTCAATTATTAATTTAGTCTTAACAGTAACATATTTAATATGATATGTCCCAAAACTTTCTTTTGGAACTTTTGGCTTTAATTTAATAATTTTGATTATTGGATAGTTTAAATTTAGATATGTATTTTGTTAATATTTTTAAAATGGATGTTTGTTATTTTACTTGTGAATAAATGTGTTATGATTCTTACACACACACGCGCGCACGTACGCGCACACACACACACATATATATATATATATATGCATATTAGGGTGCCCCTTATTTTTTAATTTTTAAATGCCCGCCCCCCAGTTGGGTTCCATTTACTTCAAGATCAACCCATAAAAATTTTTCGGTCGCTAAACCCCTTTTAACTCGTGCCGACTTCGAGAGAGAATGTGAATGATGAAATCCATTATCGGGCCTTTTGTTTTGGCGGAGGTGCCTTTCTGTCTGTTGGTTTGCAGTTCTTTTTCATCACGTGCCCGCATTGAGCAATCAATTACGTTTCGGTAATCATATTTTTCGTAATTAGGATTGTCTTTTTTGTAATCGTTATTATAATCCGTTTAAATTTCAAGAATATTGACCATTTCCATTCGGAGAAGAATTGCGCTGGTATATCGAATTTGGTGGCAAATTTTAAGCAAAAGTTATCCAATCATTAAGAAAACTTTTGAAAATGATATTAATGGGGATCTTGAAAATAGGACGGAATTTTGTACCTTTGATCATTAGTTCCCTTAGTTCTTTATTTCCAATAATGTCTAGGTTACTGGTTAAAATGTGTTTATAGAAGGGATCTATGTATTTATTAAATTCTTCTCCATTGCAAAAGCTATCTATTGATTGCAAAGGCTTTCTATTGTCCTAACGTCTTTATAAAAAAATTGTAGTTGAAGATTCTTCTACCGATATTTGTCTCATATTTCAAGCATTTATTAACATCTATATTTTGATTGGAAAAAGATCCGCAAATTCTTGGAGTACTGCATTGAATTTATATTGGTTGTAAATTCGATTTTTAAAGCAATGACCTCTTTTGTCATGCAAATTTTTGTTTTTTCTGGATGTTTGTTCTGCGATTTGGCCATTCTTATTTTATATAGATCACTAATAAGAAGTAGGAACTGCTTATTATATGTTTTATAGTTATTCAGCATATTTTCGAGAATATTGCAGAATTTGTTTTTAGTAGAGAACATGAAGTTTTTTTACTTGTCTATAGTCAAAGTTCTTATTAAAATCGTCTTCATTTCCTTTAAGTTCTTGTTATATTATATTATAAATATCTTCATTATATAATTTATTTAAACCCTTTTTATTTTTTCCATTACCCTTACAGCCTCTTTTGTTATTGCTTCTGCAAGTGCTAAAAAGTTGTGATGTAGTGCAATTTTTAATATTGATAATTGCATTTTGGAAAATATGGTTTAGTCCATAAAGAGCAATAGTTTTATTTTAGCATGTAGAAACTTTCCTTTTCTAATCCAGTTATTTTATATGGTATAAAGTCAAGACTATAAAGTGATATTTTACTAAAATCGAGTTAATGGAAATGGTTAAATTCCATGTTAAATTTTTCTGTGTTTTTATACTGTTTAATATCGTAGCAGTGCGCATTAATCCTTAAATTAAATGAATATATATATATATATATATATATAGAGAGAGAGAGAGAGAGAGAGTATAAATTGTAAAATGAAAGAATATTAATCCTAAAATGAGAAACGCAATTAAAACACAATAACTTTTTTCAGTGGATGAAGTTCTTGTGAATTGCTAAAATACAAAAGGCTTGACATTTTCTTGCAATCAATTACTCCGTAAGGCCTTAAACACTGATTTTCATCCCTAATGTGAAACCAAAAAAAGAGAGAGGTGTTTTGAATAATTAAAACTAAAGTACAATGTGATATAACATTAGAGCAAAATAAAAATAAATTTTACGGACCAGAAGGACTGATATTTACGTGGCAGTGTTTGTGTAGGGTAACTGTGCAGACTGGTGTTGAAGGGGTGTAAACACGGTATCGAGTTACAAGTTTCGCGCTTAACTTTGTCTTTTACCAGGGAACTTGGTTTAGAACAGGTTTTGCTTCTTTAATATATAACATATTATATATGCTCATACAGAAACAAAGTATGCAAGACATATCAAGAAACAAATCCTATACAAAAAAGTCGTTATTCGAACAATACAACCAAATTTAAAAAAGATTCTAAAGAATTGAAAAACTATATATACCATGAACAAAAATTAAGTTTAAACATTTATATGTCAACAAGTAAAAAAACTCTGTTGTTATTAAAAGTATTGAAAAAGGCAATCCAAGTATATGGAGTTTTCAACAATTAATATAGACGCTTGGCTGTGGACAAGCTTAGCCAGGTTAAATTAATTTTGATGTACAAATCATCCCTGTTACTAAAGTTGTTGAAAAACAAACGGGGTAATTTACTCTAAAATGAAAGAAAATTCATACACTAACCCTAACAATAAAACATAACTATATAGAAAGGACTAAAATTCAGGATAAAAATATGTAATACTACAATATATTGCACTATTATATTGCACTGAAAACAGTAAATATATCATTCAATAAAATACCCATACTTTTCATTAAACATTAAATAATCAGTGTATCTACTTATCCTTACTAGAATTCAACATATTTAATATAAACTGCCACTTAGCTTGATATCACAAATTGCCAAAACTAGATTTCCAACTATGAAACAGCATAATTGACCAAATAATATAATTAATTTTTGATATTAAGAATTAGTAGGATACCTATATTAAAAATCTCAAAACCATTTTAAAAATATAATACAATTATTTATCTAGATAATATTTGAAAACTGGTAAAAATGTCTAATAAAAATGGTAAAATAAAAAGTAAAATTTCACTTGAAGGATCCTGGCGCCATCTATGTAATAAATCTGAAACCAATAACTCAATAACCAAATTTGAATAAAATTGCACATTACAAGTAGAATATGAAAAAACACTAACCTACAATCAAAGAAATAAAAATATTCCATTATATACCAATATGAATGTTTTATTCTAAATGACCTAAATATTTTTTTATCTATATATACTCTTAGAAAACTTTTTGGCATTCCATAATCTATTGCAATAGAATAAAAAAATTTCTGTTCTTAATTCTATTATCAATGTCATTTACTAAATTATTATTTCTAATTATATAATTTTTTTCTAAGTTCTCGAAGACAGAAATGCTAAGATTACTATTTGAAAAAGGAAATTTATTCATTTGAAAATTAAATGCATTTCTTTTATCAAAGATATATGTTACTATTTTATCATCCTTAATTTTTATATCTATATCTAGAAAGTCTGCAACTAATTCATTGTGATTAGTTTTCATAAGTTTTAAATAATCAGGATATCAATATGTGGCTTAAGGTCTATTTCTTTTTTGAATAATATTAAATCATCTATATTACGGAATAACATACTATGCCTAAAATTAGTAAAATCTTTCTCATAGTGGTGAAGGTAAATATTTGCTAAACTATTGCTAGCTGGACCTCCTTGAGGTAATCCTTTAATTGTATTGAAAATCCTATTATCAAAAAAGATATAATTTCCTTTAGAACAAGATTAATAAGATTTTTAAAATTATTAATGTTAATATCTTTTTTAAGATCAAAATCTTTATGTATATTTATTAGGTTATTAGTCAAATCTTCAATATCTATACTATTAAATAAATCCTGGAAGTCAAAATTATATACACTAGTTATATCTACATCTTTAAGTACATCTTTAAGTATAATTAATTCCCAGTTTTCGGAATGTTTGAATTCAATTAGAAATTTCTCTTTCACCTAATTTTGTCTCATTATAAATATCACTGTTAATAATATGATCCCTAAGTATATTTTTGTAATAATAATTACAAGTTATAGAAAAGTTACTGGGCACTTTGTCTATATAGACTATTTCAAATTCTGTTTGCAACTCTTTAATTTGTTTTTTAATATCAGGATATCTAATATAATCATTACATTTAAAATTATAATTAAAAAGATCTAATAAAAGTTTTTATCTATATTCACTAAATGTCTCTAGAGGCAGACTATATTTAATTGCCATATTTAATATAAATTTCTCAATATCTTTTTAATTTGCTTTTTAATAATTTCATTACTATTGGCTATAGCCAAGCGACGCCTTGTACCTTTACTCATTAATTTTCTAAGTTTTTCATTTCCAACAATATTCAAATTTCCAGTAATTACATGTCCATGATCTTCATTCAAGAAATTATTATATTTGATACACTTGCATTCATCACTCGTATTACTTTCTTTTATATTATTGTAGTTAAAAATCATTCTTCCTAATTGTTTGTTATATTTAAATGCACGTTTAATTTTAATATTTTTTATAGGGAAGCAATTAATATGTTTATCTAATATAGAAAATTTACAGTTGTCATGCTTTTTGTTCATAAAAAGGAAGGTACATTATTCAATATCTTTCTTATTGTAAGTGTTATGAGATAAATTAATTTTTTTATATATAACTTTGAAGATATATCTAATCAAATCCCATCCATGTGAGTATGTCTTATTATCCATAATTAATTCTCTACAAGCTTTCATTTCTTTTTTTATTTAATCCAAACATATATCTTTTAATCATTTTTATGTTAAAATCTTTATCAAAATTCTTACAAAGTTCCATTAAATCTTCATTAATAATATTAAGTTGACTATTATCTCTCTTGTGTCTAGCTATACTAGATTTACCATGTCTTTTTCCTATATTAGAAGCTTCTACTTTATAAAAGTAATGAGATTCATTACTTTTTAAAACTTGCAAAATGATTCTTTTCCAAAACACAATACATTAAGTCCATATGGATAAATAGTATTGTAGTATTCTATAAAATTTTTTCCCACCATAATCAATTTTTTATGTAAGGAACTATCTTAATGATACTAATATCTACATTATCAAAACCGTGTGCATGAAAATGTCCAATTTCTATTTTATTATGAATATTTTTGTTGTTTTCAAATTTTTTAGTGTCTGAAAGGTGTTGATTAATTCTTAAGTTAATTGTATTAGATATTTGTCCTATATACTTGAAATTACAAATTTTACAATTCAACATATTTATACAATTGTAAGTTTTACAAAAAAGAAATTCAGAACTATTATCTAATTGAGCTTCATTAATCATTGCACAAGTTTTGCATCTTTTATTATTACAACTTTTGAATTTCAGATTTTCTAAATAATCAACCTTTTCATTATTATTCATTTGCTTCATATTACTTTTGAACTTCAATGTAGAATGTGAAATAGGGGAAGCCAATTTATTTTTATATTTATACTTTGAATTCCAAAAAAATCCTGGCTTTATACTTTTTTTTGTAATATTATCTCTATATCCAAAATCATATCCCTCTATATTGTCACCATGAATACAATTCAAATCACTATAATTATTATTTTGTGAAGTATTACTTTTATTAATATTTTGAAAATCAATTGTAGAATGAAAGTCTGCATCAATATCATCACAAGAAAGTAGACTAAATTTATTTCCAGTATCAAACTCACAATAATCTCCAATTTTAGGCATAATAGCTGTAATATCTTTTTGTCTTTTTTATATTTAAATTAAATTAATTTTTTTTTGTTTACTGCTCTATTGGCACAATCTCCTTCATTAGACTCTCCATGTACCAAATCCATAAATACTAAAACTCAAATGCAAATTATTGAAGAAACAATGGTAAAATTTTAACGGTGATATACATACCATAATAATATAACACCGAGAAAGACCTAAAAAATGTAAACCTAATTGCCAGTCACTAAATCTTTAAATCATATAACCTCATAAAAATATTTCTAAAATCGAAAGTAGCAGTACTTGCTGAACTGTGAAATTACACACTTCCATATTAAAATTTATCCATTTAAAGCAATAACAAGAAACAACAAGTCACTATTTCAAACGTAATATCAATACAACATTTACTATAGTGAAATATTTAATATCCAAATCAAACAACTCAACTACTATATATACCTTTTTCAAAATTCAATTAAATCCTATATTCACATTCTAAAAGATGGCTATAAGCCATCTGCTAATTACTCCAATCATACATAAATTAATCACTAAGGAGATTCCACGAACAGAAAGAGTAAAAAAAATTTTCACTTTTTTATGATTTTTTTTGTAATTTTGCATTATAGACATAATGATACTTGAAGAATATCATTTAATACATTACTAGACAATAATAAGACAAATAAGAAGATACATAAAAACACCCACAACTATGAATTAAAAATAAAGCACTCTAGAAACCATGAATAAAAAGTAAAACACCTATGAATTAAAAATAATACACAGATATATAATGAACACAGACAAAAATATCCTACAAAGGAACAACTTTTTATCTATAATTTGTTCTTTAAAATATTCATAACATTATTCTCATATCATTTTTTTGGTTTATATATATATATATATACACTTCATTAAAACAATAATTGTTAGCTCTATCCTATGCTGTATCTGCTTTCTTCCTACGATCATCAGAAATAATATAAAGGAGAAAAGAATGCGGAAAATCACACAAAAAACGAAAAATATCTTTCAAATACGCAAATTTGTCTGTGAATTGGGTGGACAGCGTACAACCGCCCAAGAGCACCTCTGCATTTTTATTCCTGAATGTTTTAGTACAACCTGACCTTGTTTCCGACGTTCCCATGTCTTGTGTCCATTGTTCTTGGTGTAGTACTTGGGTACGTCGTAGTGCAATAGAATGCGTGCCAACTCATCTTTGGTGCAAAGTCTGAAGAAAGATGTGAGTGTTGTTTCCTCGGGTGCTTGGGCACGTTGAGCTGCATTTTATGTTGTGAAGTCGACTCTGACCATTTTCAAGGTAGATGCTTACATAAATAGCAGTGGTGTATCGCTCGTGAATCGAGAAGTTCAGCATTCTGCTTCTTCCATACTGCTGCGTTGCTCATGATGCATCTATGCATGTAATACCATTTCACAATATATATATCTCAGAGAGTTTGAATTACAGATTCTGCAAAATTTTGGTGAAATAAAATATAAAAGTAAAATGTATTGGGATATTAAATCAGCTTTCAACAATGATAAAGAAACACGCAATTAAATATTTGTTTAAACAATGAAAACGATTTGAATTGCTTTGCAACAAGATGTTGTAAATCATACCAAAGCTATATTTAAAAATTTATTAAAATTATTGAAAATATTCTATAGTAAATTGTTCGTTGAAAATGAACTTCATTAGAACGGAAATTATAATTTCGAAATTCGAATGTAAAATCGCTCCACGAGGGCGATACTTTTTTTTGTGACTTACAAATGTTTGTCTGAATTTCTGAGGGCTTAATTTAAAACGTTTCAAGAGCAATTTTCTTACATATTCATATTTATTAGCTTTCGAATCAGGTTCTCTAGCTACAGTATTTACAATTTCTAACGGAAGCAATGGGAATTAGTGAGTAACCCAATTTTCTTTAAGGATATCAATTCTGTTTCGCAAATAATCACAGATAATCACTAACGTCACTACCGACATCATAGCAAGGTTCATTCAACAAGTTTTGTTTTCTATTTGCAGTAAAAGAAACAGTATTATCGATCGATGATTTTGTTTCTAATTCTAATTTCTTTAATTGATATTCTCTATCAGCTTCCTCCTTATTTTCTTTCTCCTGCCGTTGAACAGTTATTACATCTAACCGAGCTTTTGTAAATTTTTCGTCATAATTTTCATCTTTCGTTATTATATCAATCAACTCAGACACTACTGCTTTAGGATCTAGAGTTAGTCCTAACTATTTAATTAAGTTTAGAATATCGATTTGTCGTGATTGTTTCAGAAAAGACATTTTGAAGTAATGAATATATGATGGAACGCGTTCAGGCTGTTAAGCATTAAGT
Source organism: Araneus ventricosus (assembly GCA_013235015.1). Taxonomy (NCBI): domain Eukaryota; kingdom Metazoa; phylum Arthropoda; class Arachnida; order Araneae; family Araneidae; genus Araneus; species Araneus ventricosus. The sequence goes on from BGPR01003657.1 coordinate 17,155, forward strand.
ATGAGCGTTGTTTTTCATATGCTCTGGTATTTTAAACTACAGTTGAGTTTTTAATGGCATGTCTTTGTAAATTATCGATTTAGTGTTTTCTACCTTTGATCCGCAGCAGAAATATTCATATTTTGTTGTGAATTTCTCCCTGGAAGTGGAGAAATCTTCGCTTGAAAATCTGAGGGAAACGCCCCTCGAGTCATATTGTCTGCCATGATGGATGCGTGCGCAGGTTTTTTCTTGACCCGGCTCAGTGAACGAACTGTCAGTATTGTAATTGTTTGCTTCAAGGTGAAGGTTAGTGACTGTTTTTGAACTTTGGTTATTAATACGATCAAGCTGAACGTTTCAACACGAGTTGTGTCTTTATTTACTTTTTTCATTGATTGTCTGCACATGTGATGAATTTATTTTGAGTGATTGACTTAATGGAAGACTTCAGTTATAACATATTACTTATTGTGGTCACCCTTGAGCCGACTACTAGATAGCGAAGGTGCTAGAAGATTAATCAAATTACAGGTTTGTTTAAACATGACGGATGAAGTAAACGCAGAAGTGGGCACTAATCCTGTTGACACAGTGGATAATGGGGATCCCCACGAAGCAGACAAGGCTGAGATTGAAGCGTTAATGGAGAAGGCTTCAAACTCTGAAAAGGCACTTAATGCATTAATTGCCACATCGAGCTTGAACCAAGCTAAACGAGACAAACTAAGAAGTGCTGCAGGGGACCCTTTTAGGGTCTGCTGGCAATAGCAAGTACTGATTTCTCATGTTTGTGGAACACTAAGTGATAAAGAATCATCAAGAAAAGAAAATAAAGACAAATTGTTGTATTCCCATGCAGTGGCAAAGGGAAGTGATAGAGATCGATCATGGTCTTGCCCCAAGAAAGAATTCAACGTTATAATTTACCCAAAGAAAGACCAAAACTCAGATAATACTAAAAAGGACATACAGAGTAAGATCTCACCTTCTAAAATCTCGGTTAGTGCCAACAGTCGCAAAAATATTAAGAAAGGTGGTATACCGATAAATACTTCTCCTGAAGAAGATATAGATAAACTAATTGACGAATTTAAAAAAGCGGATTCTTTATTTGAGAATTACGAGATCTCCAAACCGAAGTTGTTTAACTTCGGTTCGGAACTTGATGAGAATATAAATGAAATTAGTACCATATTTTTACGTTTTTCACAGCAAAAGATTGTAATTCTTGGTGACTTCAACGCCAAGTTGAGTATATAGGGTCCAAGGAATACAGAGGAAATATAGGGCATGACTTAATAAACCAATTTGACCTAGTAGTTATGAACGATAGGGATTCTCTACCTTCATTTAATGACCCTGCGGTATTAGCTGCATAGATATAATGATGGTTAAGAATATCGGTGTCGATAGAATCACGAAGTGGAAAATATGGGACAGAATAACGCTTAGCGACCATCAAATTATGGAATCTAAAATTGAAAAAAAATATTTCTCGAACAAGAGAAAGACATGCAAATGGTCCATAGAAAACGTAAACTGGTTTGATTTCAAAATCAAAGTAAATCAAAGTGTAGAAAGATGTAAAACCAATTACAAAGATTCAAACAAGAACTTAAACGAAATGATTAAAGAAATTCATCATATTTTAGCAAATGTATGCTTTGAAACAAGGAAGAGAAATAGAGCAAAAAACCGAAAAACGCTATTTGGTGGAACACCGAATTTTAAATATTAAGAAGTAAAGATAGAGCTCTAAGGATAAAATTCCAGGCGACTAGAGACCAAGAACTAAGAAAACAAAGGGAAATAAGGTACAAAAAAGAATTGGAGACGTACGCAAGTAGAATTCTGTTAGCGAAACAAACCTGCTTCAGGAAATTTTTGGATAGCATTTTGAAGACCAACACATTTGACGCATTTTACAAGTTAATAAAAGAAAGAGTAAATTCTTTGGGGAAATGAAACATATAAGATGGAAAATGGAGAATACACAAAGAATTTCAGAGACAGTATTCAGGTTGTCCTGAAGCATCATTTTCCAAGATCTGAAGATGGAATAGTTGAGAAACAGATTAAAATAAATATGAATTTTCCGGTTATTACACAAGAAGAAGTTAAAACAGTCATGGATGATATGGATATAAATAAATCTCCCGGACCAGATGGTTTAACTCTTGGGATCATCAGATAACTCTTCTTTCTCGATCCAGCTTGGTTCACAGAGTTGTTTAATGATTGTACAAGACCAGGCGTTTTTCCAGATTTCTGGAAAATTGCAAAGGTATTACTGATACTTAAAGAGGGAAAGGATCTCACTGAAGTCTCGTCATATAGACCGATATGTCTCTTACCTGCTTGGGGTAAAGTATATGATAAAATTATTGCACAGAGATTATTATATGAACTGGAAAGCAAAGGTAAGTTATATAGAAATCAATTTGTTTTCTGAAAAAAAAGGTCAACCTTGACAGCTCTTGATAAATTCCAGAACTTCATTATTAATGCAAAAGCCAAAAAATGATAACTTTGTCTTTATCACTATACATATCTAACGCATTTAATAGCGTAATATGGGAACACCTAATAAATTGTCTCGAAGAGGATGGGATATCAGAATATTTAATTGACGTCATAAAAGACTTTCTCAGTAACAGAAGAATCTACGATGACATTAATAATACAGAATTTAACTACTCAAAAGGAGTCCCACAGGGTTCCTGTTTATGCCCCATACTATGGCTTCTAATTGCCGATAGGCTTTTAAGACAGATGGAGGGACAAGAGAATATTATGTGCACAATGTTTGCAGACGACATCCTCATCATATCATCAGGAACAGTCTCGTATAAATTTACAGAGAGTTTGGTGACCCCAATAAAAGTGGTGGAATCATGGACAAACAAATATAAGCTCAAAATAAATCCTATGAAATCAAAGTTTATAATGTTCCCTTACAAAATGGACATTACTCATGTGCCAACATTGAAATTGAACGACATAGTTATTAAACAATCTAGGGCATTAAAATACTTAGGCCTGCTATTTGATGAAAGATTAATATGGAGGCCGCACCTGGAGGGGGTCAGAGAAAAAGTCAATTACCTTCAAAATAAACTATATAAATTTTCAAGAGCAACCTGGCAGTTTAACCCCAAGTATTAAAAGAAATATACAAAGTGGCAATAGAAAAATATATTTTATATGGAATTAAAATTTGGTTCAACTAAGCGGCTAAAATTAGTCAAAAGCTTATTCAAATTCAAAGGGTAGCACTGGTCCAAATAGCAAAAACTTACAAAACCGTATCCTCGGAGGCCCTCCAGGTTCTGACTGGATTAGTTCCTCTGGATCTTGTAGCAGACAAAGAAGTTACTAAATTTAATTTGTTCAATAGAGGAATACCTATGAATATTAAAGATAAGGAATATTCCTTTCAAGACTTTGATTTGGTAAATAAATTGGATCTTCACCCATGGGTAAAAGGTGGTGTTTTTTGGAGTGTGGACTCAGACCCGAACGGTAGTTTTAAGAAAATATTTACAGATGGGTCAAAATTGAATGGAAGAGTTGGTCCCGGCATTGTTTGCCTGAGCGAGGCTAGAGGTATATTTTGGAAGGAGGAAATTAGTTTGAACGATGAAGCAAGTGTCTTTGTTGCTGAGGCAGTGGCAATTCAAATGGCAGTGGAGAAAGTCGGACCGAATAAAGAAAAAATTGTAATTTTTTTGGACTCCAGATCCGTATTGATGGCTCTGGAGTCTAACAAAAATCATTCAGAAGTAATTATGAAGCTTAGAAAAATTTTATTTTTTAATCCACAAATTAAACTGAATTGGGTTCGTGCACACTTTGGTATATATTTAAATGAATTAGCTGATTTATCAGCCACAAATGCTACAACCAAAGAGGAGTTTGATATCAAGATAAAAATTCCAAAGTCCTGGATTAAAAATCAGCTCAAGTTGACCATGTTACAAGAATGACGTAAGCACGCTGGATGTCTTCTCCCAATTCAAGATTCCTCTACGGTATTTTTCCAGAGGTAAATACAAAGAGATGCCACGGAGACATTTTGATAAACCAGATACTAACAACTCATGGGTGCTTCCTTGTGCACCAACACAGAATTTTTGGCAAATCTCCAGATTGTGAGTCTGGAAGAGATCAAGGAACTGTCTCCTATTATGTTTACGGGTGCCAGATTTATAGGGAAGTTAGACAAAAGTATTTTTCTAAAAACTTTTTTCAACTTGGTATTCTAGAATTGATTCTGAATACACGTGCAAAAATTGGACTCAAAATTATCATCCAGGACGTCCTGACCAAGTCTTTGGCAGGTGTCGCGTCCTTCTCTTGATTATGCTTTTCACTTGTTCTCTCTTATTTGTTTGCTGTGAACTGTTTGTTATTTTTTGTAATGTAAACTTTTGCAGCCTTACCAAATTTGAATTTTGGAGAATGTAAGGGTTAATAGCCAAATGTTTAGAAAAGATGGTAATTCTAGATGCTCATTCTGTAAGAAGATATTTCTCAAAATGTGCACTGTCAATATGGCAAATTTTCTAAATGTAGAGATTTGGAATTCAGAGAATTCTATTTCTGAAAATTCACAATTGGATTAATTGTTTTTAACAGCACACATGCAACGTTCAACATATTGTGTGCTATGCTGTCTTTTAATTGTTTGGAAATTGTATCCTGCATTGTGTTAATGTAAATTTAGAAGAGTTAATGGAGTTAAATTTTGGAAACTATATTTAGATAATAGTCAAATTATAGTTTTTGTATCTAGAATAGTGCTTGGATACATGCAAAAAATATTGTAAAACTTTTGCTATGGTGATCCGCATCTTATGTAATATATTCTGTGTTGAAGGACATGATTAGAGGACCACTCGTAATATAGAACAGAAAATTGTGGACTACTGAGTTACAGTTTTTTTAAAGAAAGAAAAAATAGGTCTTTAAGTTTTTCCTGTCAGATTGTAGATGTAGGTTGTTGGCTCTGTATACTTGCGACTTCCAGAGTGGCACTTTTTAAATTTTTAGTGAATGAGGTTCTCGTATTCTTGATTCATGATCGAGTCTTTGATGGTCGTAATTAAGACTTTATACAAAATGTTTTTTTGCTGGTCAGATTTTTTTTGTTTTCTTCCGCGTGCTCCGGCAGGTTGGAATTTCTTCCTGGTCTAATCAATAGATGAAAACTTTGGTACTCACAAGATTGCTGTTCAAAAGTCGAATTGCATTGGAAAAGTATCCACCGGCGATTAATCCACTAGGATTTAGTCAAATTTTAAAGACTAGGTAGTCAGTCGGAAAGGGGAAAACAATCAGAAATGTCAGGATGCCCAAATTCTCTTTTTAATCTACGATGTATTCTGAAATTATTCAAAAGGATGTGTGCAGTTTAACTCCATCTTAGCGGTTGAAAGTCATTAGTGATCATGAAATAAATTCCCCTATTCGGTAAGGCTGAGCTGACTCTACTTGGTATTTAATGAATGAAAGTCAGTTCAGCGGTATGCCAAAATCGCATCATACGCAGAGTGTTTCTAAGGTCGGTAAGTCGAGCGTATACCAGAGCGGCTAGTGGGAAACTCACCCAAATACTTTTTGAGTATATTAGAAATTGTTAGTAGATTATAAAATATAGATAAAATTTGAAGAAAAACATTCCAACTGTTATTATCAGCTAATGCTATTATAAACAGAGAGAGAGAAATTTTAAAATTATTAAAGAAACTGTGGATTTTCTTCAATTTTTACAATTTTCAAAGCCGATACGGGAACCTCCCGAAAGACTGGAAGATTTTTCTTGAACTTCAACGTTGTAAACAGCGATTCCTAACATATATTTCCTTCCGTACCGATTCATTAGTCTTTTTATTTTTATGTACGACATATTGTCATACCCACCTCAACTATATCTTCAAAAGACTCTACAAACATTGGGTTGAGTCAAACGTACTGTGCTATGGAATTGAAAGGAACCATCATGTTAGGAATTCAGCGTCAGTTGTGTAGGTGGCGCTGTGTGGATTTTTCTTCTATATATATCAACTACTCTTTCTTTGTACATAAGTCACTTTGTAAATAAACCTCATACAATAAACATGTGTTAAAGTAACTTCCGACTCTGTCCATCTCTACCCCAAGTAACATGATACCCAGGATGTAGATAGATGTAGATTCACGATAAACCCCTTCATTTTGATGTAACGTAAGTGTGGTGAGCAGGCCAAAATGTCGAAGGAAAGTTCGGTTCCTTTGTGTGTGATGAGGAGTTGTTTGTACGTTGAGGATTTTGTGTTCAGGAAATTGTGATGTTTTTGTGTTGAATTTGGGAATTCGTGTTAGTGAATTGAGTGTGGCTTTTAGGGTTGGGTATTTTAATCGTGTTGAAGTAGATATGCGGTAGACATATTTAGTGTTGTGTAGAGGTTTCAAAGAGGTGTCAGAAATTTCTGTGTTTCGGGAGTTTAGCAAATAGCGTAGCGTTCAGTGTTGCTTAATTTGTGACGAGAAAATAGTGTAAGTTAATTATATTTGTAAGGAAGAAATTATAGCTGTTTTAATAAAGTTGTGTTTGAGGTAACCGAGTGAGGTTAATTGTGTTGAAGCAATTATAGTGTGCTAATAATTTGTGAGTGGAGTTAATTGTGTTAAGTTAATTGTGATAGTTTATGAACTATTTGTGTTGTGTTAATCAGTGTGCCGAGTTAATTAGTTGGTAAGAGTACAAAATTAATTTTTAGGGTCCTAATAATGGCGTTGTGTTGTTAATTGTTGAGTTGAATTGTCATTTCTAGAGTTTAGATAATTGTGCAGTTAATTGGCTAAGTGTGATGCTATTTAGTTGTGTTGGAATTGTATAGTTAATTGGCTCAGTGTGTTGTTAATTGTTGTGTTGAATTGTCATTTTGGAGTTAATTGTGTGCTGTATAGTGTGTTGAATTGTTTAAGTCGCAGTTCAGTTATATTAAGTGATTAAAAATGTCTGGATCAAGCACGTCTATTTGGAAGCTGAGGAAGGATGGTACAGCCGATGTGAGATTTATTGATTTAAAAATCTTATAGAGAACAGTGATATATATAAATATCAAATAGAGGTTTTCCAACGCATTATTGATAGTGTAACTGAAAGGCGGTAACGAGGAGCCTAGGAAAGAAAATTAAGAGCCGAGGAAAGGAAAAACGAAATTCAAGCAAAATTGGAAATTAGAAGAGCAAAACTCTCTGAATAAGAGAAACAACTTGAAATAGAGATAATGAAAAAGCATTTCCGAGAAGGCAAAAATAAAATAATAAGAAATCTTCAATAATCAAGATCATACCCAAATCTGGAGTTAGAACTCAGAGGAATAAGTGGAAATTGTTCCGACACCTTAAGTATTCCTAAAGAAGTTACGAGTTCTAGTAAACAACTAGCGAAAGCGGACGGACGGAAAGGGATTCTGACCACACCCCACAAGGTGCTGGTTGACCATCCTGGGTTTTCGGCCGCAAATAAAACACTTGCATCTGCCCCGAGTCATTTTGGACAAACTCTGCAAGGAACCGAAAGGACACCTTATTACAGGACACCCTCCCCCTGTCTTCATCAGCTAGGATATGGGCAGGATTGGGAGGGGCCAGCGGAGAAATCTACCATCAAGCTACTATCGCAGCCAAGGGAACGGACGCGGCGTCCTCGGGACGCCCGACCCAGAGCTTGTAAACTAGGGGCACGCTATGTCGAAACACTAGCGTGCCCGTCGTCATCAACCTCTGTTCGTCACTGACCCTCGCTGGGCCACTCCCACACACGACCCCACTGGGCCAATTAAAACCCACCCTTCCGGGCGGACACACCAAACACCGACCCCACTGGGCCCCAGGAAATCGACCTGGAAGTCGCCGAATATAAACATACCACGCTACAAGTAGCCACCAGCCGTCGCTCTTAAAACCCAACTCTATTGAGTCTCCAGATAGCCCCATAAGTCCAAACTCGACAGTCTGACAAGCAAAAGAAACAACACAATTGCAAAGAAATAACAGTAGACAAGATACAGTAAAAACAAAATCTCTGAAAGAACAAAATCAACCAAGACAAGTAAGGACACACATAAGGACGGACATTTTTTTTTTACACATAGTTTACATACCGCCCCATCTCGTCTCTTTCCCTAAGATAGACCGGACAACGGACGGAAAGTGCTGAATGATCGGTCCGAACTTTCGGACCCGTACCCCTACGTCTATTGTACTCCATACATCGACTACAAGCAACAGATGCTGCCGTACAAACTCTATAGGAGTGGTCCCCGGAACATTTAGTACAAAGTTCCTTCAAGGCGCTGCAAGTGGCCCGCAAATGCCCAAACCGTAAACACTTGTAACATTGTGTGGGTTCTAAGAATTCTCTGAATTTAAAGGAACCAAAACCAAAAATTAATCGATTGGTACCTTTGATAGCACTAGACAACTCCGGAGCCACCGAGAGGATCCAATGTTGAAAGGGCCCTCTTCCAGGCTTCCTGAATAAAACCCTGATATCCATAGAGTCAGGAAACGAATTTGAAGAACGAAGCTTTTGTAGAAAAGCAGCCTCTTCTGCCTCCCTGACCATGTTTGTCACAGGAACATCATATAACATAATTCTGGGACTACGCCGCAAGGGCCTTCGAGCCACCCACACTGCCATGAGGTTACCATGAGTATTTATGGCCTGTTCCAGAACGTGCACCATATCAGGCGTGCGAACCCGCACCAGCACTCCTCTATTAGCAGCGGGCGAACAACCTAGCACCTCTACTCCAATAGATTGGAGATGAAACTAACTGTCCAAAAGAACCTTCAACTGCTCAGAAGATACAATCTCCTCCCCTAAAGGTGTGCGCATTCAACGACTGCCTAGATGGCAATTGTGGAGCCCGTGGCCTTGAAACCAACTGTGGTGCCACCACCCCCTCCTGTAAAACACCAGGAGAAGGATCAGCAATCCTCTCATTATTCCCTGAGCCCTTTGCCTTAAGAGTAGGACCCCGTCTCTTCTTCTGCTGAGGAACCCGACCAGGGCTAGACACCCCTAACAACTCCGGAGGATCCGTGCCAACATCAAGAACAACTGGTCGAGGCGGACCGACAGCTTGAGCAAAAGATTTATCTGCTGGTATAGCAGAAGCAACAACCGTCGCTTCAAGCTCCTCCACTCGCTTACGCAGGCCCACAAATTGAGCATCAATGGCATACATCAATACCCAAATATGTTTCACCAAATTAGCATCCCCTGGATATTGAGCAACAAAACTGTTAACAGCAGCTTGAATCTCGGGGCAAAGCCTTTCAAAATACGATCCCGGTTGACGAACCCGAACCGGGGTATCCGGAACCTCCCCCTCACTAGTGTCAGTCTCAGAATCCGCGACAGCCGGAGTATCAGGAGCCAGCACCTTGTGCGGACTGGAAAGAACCGTCTTATCAGAGTCCGTACTCGAACGATTAAGCAAGGACGAATCAATAGATCCCTCCTTTTTACCCCTCGAAAGCTTCTGCGTACGACGCTTCCCCTTTTCCTTTTTACGCTTATGTCCCGCCGCAGAAACAGGCGGACAAATAGCAACAGGAGCAACAGCAGGCGGGTGTTCCCCAGGAAATTCAACCTTAGACCCCTCATCATCACCATCAACTACCGAATACGGGGTATCCCCCCACTTGGTCCCCGGAGGGAGGCCTAAAGAAAGCCCAAATCCCACATAAGGACCCTTCGCAGGCAGGTCAGAAACCACCGGCTTTGAAACAGATGGAGCAACGCCTAATGGCTGCAATTCAAAAGGGTTCCGCTGTCCAAAAACATATGGCTGAACCACCGGTCCAGGTGCAGGTTGAACTTTCGCAGAACCTTGTTTGCCCGAAAGTCCTGACTTCGGAATCTTAGCCCCTTCCTGAAAATCATCCAAACTCCCATATCGCATTTTATCCAATTTAGATTTTCACTTGCTGGTCTTAGATTTGACCCCCGAAGTCGCCAGCCCAAGTAAAGATTCAGAATGCAAAACGCCAGTCTTAAAATCCTTACTTGTGGCCATGATTACAAAATTAGGGAATGGGTTGCTCTTCTTTTTACGGAAGATGAAGCCAGAAACCGCCCCATTCCTCTGGACCCGTAAGAAACTAACGGGCCCCTGGAGTCTACAGGAAAATTGACAGGGCCCTTCACCAGATTAGAACGCCCCAACGTGCCTTCCCCGAGCACTGATCCAGGGCCTCCTCCGGCTTGCCATTGAAGGCAAGCACACCAGACTTCCTCTTTCTCGGTTTTGACAGGGCCCCAGCCACCGCCCCGAGCCAAAACGCTACGGGACGGAATTAAACCAAAATAACACAGGCCGGACCTAGGGTCAACAAAATCAAAAGCCAAAGCACATAAGAAAAGAACAGGGGCCCAAGAAGCGAGCAACATCACCAGGGCAATGAGCACCAGCAAATAGTCACTGCTTCCGGGTCGATACTGTCAAAACTACCCTAGGGCCACAAGAAAACCCCCTAGAAAGTTGCGTCCCAAGGGGGGTAGCCAACTATAGTAGTGCAACGATGGGTCCCAAGAAAAAAATAAAAAAATAAAAAAAAAGGAGTAACCAAAAAGTTGGGACCCATCGTCCGAAACATCGTCCCAACACATACAAACATTCACACGAGGGAAACCAAGCCCACAGATAACAATCAATCAAGCAGGTAGAACAATATCCACTCCAATCAACAATTAACTAAAACCGTAACTGAAAAAATGATCAAGCAAACAATCAAGAAGTATCCTGCAAACAATCAATCAAGTACAGATACTATGAGAAATGCCGTCATACACACGCAACTAAGGAAAACCACGCCCCAACAAACAAGTAATCAAGCAAATTAATCTAAAAACCATATAACCATAACCGTCACCCAAGCAAAAACAAACAATCAAGCAATATATACAGTATTCAAACAATCAAGTAAAAAGAGAACCAATCTACCGACAACGCAACATCGTTGACGATGTTTCCGTCATCGGGGATTAGGACCTTGTTTTGCAAAAGAGGGTCAGGGACCCCCCAAAAAACTAACAAAACCTGTTGCCGAAAACCGGCACCTCATTTATACCCCATATAAGCAAACAATCCTGATTTAAAAGCAATTACGTGCAAAATATGGCATTAAAAGAAAAGTCGCCCGCAACACTGTCACGTGACCCATAAACATCCTAGTAAACAATATGGCGAAGGGGGCGTTTCACCCTCACCGCCATTGATTAAAAACACAATGATAACATCTTGAATAACTGAAAAGTATATCAAATAACTAATAAAAATGACCAGCATCATTGCATAAAAGGCAAATGACAAGCAATTCTGAATAAACAAGAATGCCATGCAATTACTGCAATCATATCAACACAACGAGACAGGTGGGTGCACGGAGCCAGGAGGATCCATAATTAGAGTCCCCAGAGGGGAGAAAACACCCAAAATTGAGAAAACAACTTACCCCTCTGTCGAGGGTCAGTGGGGGAGTATCTCTACCAAACCTAAAAGGGTCCACCTCCGGGGAATTCGCTAAATCCAGGATCCTCCATGAGAGCTCACAAAACACGCAACCACCTGCTCGCCGCCATTTTTTCAGTCAACCGAAAGGACAGTTAGGGGGGAAAGTGTCGTTACTAAGTGCGGTAACGAGTCTCATGCGGTTTCTGATGTAGGGATGTCGGATACATTTACCAGATCTAAGAGAGATGTGGGTGTGTGAAAGATGAGAGATTGATGCGGGATCAATGCGGATGATTTTTTTCGTGGCATAAATAGTTAATAGGGCAGTTGGATCGGGTATAAATGTTGGGCATATTGATGAATTAGAGAATGGTTTGTCTAGAAATGATGTGGTTTTGAAAGGTGGAATGAATTCAGGTAAATTGTGTTTGGTTGAAGATAGCGGGAGTGGGGGATTTGGATTGCCGTCAGGTGTTGTAGCGGTTTTGAATTATGATGGTTTGGATTTAAGGAAACTGAGGTCTAAAAGTTGTGATCAAGAGAAATTGTTGGCCAGCAAGGGCGAGGACTTTGTGATAGAAGGTATTGTGAAGGTGTTTGGGTTAACTTTGAGTCCTAATCAAGAGGTATCTTGCTTTGGGAGTTGAGGAACAGTTGGTTAGATTGTTTGAGGCATTCCGAAGAGAACCGCTCATGTGACGAGTTCAGCTACTTATGACCACCGAATGGATGCCTATGAGCCAACGTAGGATGGCTCCTGGAATTTCAAGGATGCGTTCCCGTGTTTTCGAAAAATGGAAGTTAAGGAATTCCTTCTTTGTATCCGTGATATGCGATGGCGGTGAAACGATGATACCATTTGATGTTCCTTACTTCAATGTTATGTAAAACTGTGAGTATCTTGTTCTAAGCGTGAACTGTGATTCATGTGCATGGACTATAGAACTGTGAGTATCTTTAATAAACTTTCCTTTAGATACATTCCCGAACTGTAAAATGGCATCTGTTCATCTGTGTTACAAAAAATATAGTTGGTTAATTAATTGGCTAAGTGAATTAAGAGTTTAATTTAATGGTAGGGTTTCAATATTGTTTGATAAATACATAAATATAAATTGAGTACTAGAGAAAATATAATGGATGTATAAGTATATTTGATTGAGTAATACAAGTTATTCCTCAATTTAGAAAAGAAGCTTTTACTTTTAAATAAATATGACGTGCAGTTACTTATTTTTTTATTATTTTGAATTACCGTAAGCTACATTATGCAATTTGCTAATTTTATATCTTTATATGAGTTGTTTAAATTAAGTAAGTTTACGGCGAGTGTAAGTTTAAAGTCCGGAATGTTTGTCAATCTTCTTTAATTTGTGTAAATTATCCTTTTTGTATTTGTATTATTTGCGTTATTTGATTAATTTGCTTTCAGCAACTTTAGGGATTTTTGTGTTCATGTGTTTCTTGAGTGCATTCCGTGGTGAGTGTAAGTTGGGTTCTGGAGTGTACTGAATTCTTCTTTACAACAGTTTAAATTCTCTTTCTGTGCTAGCGTTATTTGAATCAATTGAGTTATTTACATTAACTAATTTTATTGATTTGATGTATGTGCGTTATTTGATTAATTGATTTACGTAATCATTTTACTAGATTTCTGTGTTGCATGTGTTTCCTTTAAGTTGAGTTATTCACGTTTAGCAATTTTAAGGAGTTTGTGTTTATATGTTTTCGAAAGGACATTCCACGGTGAGTGTGATTAAGATTCCCGAATGAATTCAGAATGTTCTTTACATCTTACTTAGATTCTCTTTTGTCTAAGTGCGCTATTAAATTAATTGAGTTATTTGAATTACGGATTTAGGATTTCTGTGCTTATATATCTGAATAAAGTTAGGATGTTAGTGAATAGGTATTTCATAAGTTGTATAATTTACTTATTTGAAATTTGTGATTTTAGTGTGCTGAGTTCTTAGAAGATTAATGATTTAGTCATTTGCTTCCATTTTGAGTAAATTGAATTGTGTTGTCATTGAATTTGTGATTTTAGTATTTCAGTTCTTGAGAGTTAATGATTTTCATCGTTTGCTTTAAATTTTAATTAATACAGATTATGTTGTTTTGAAATTCTTAATTTTTGTGTGTGAGTCTTTGGAAGCTAATGATTTTAATTATTTGCTTATTATAATTAATTGATATTGTGTTTTCTAATGATTTGGACGGCCTGCAACTTTCATCAATATTTTTATTTATGGTACGCAATAATTATACGTATTTTCGTGAAAATAGTACCATATTCGGAAAGATATAAAGGCTTTCTTGAAAAATCCCAAATATTTCAGCATATCTTTTGCTTATAACATACAGAGTTTTCATCCAAATAATATGAAACTTACAGAATACATAACAAGATTTTAGCAAAGCTGTTTAAAATTTTGAAGTAAATAATTAAATGAATGATATAAAGTAATGAAGGAAATAAAGAAAAAGAGTGTTTATTCAATAGGTTCAACCAATTCGCAATCATAATACTTATCAAATTAGTTTTTCGTTTAAAACTAAATATATAGTTGCCTTTATTAATGTCTTTAATAGCTTTTCCTGAATGTTTTGATTTATTCTTTGGTAGATAAAATTCTCTTTCATGCATTTTTACCATGCATTTGTAATCTAGCAATAGCACAAACTCCGAATTTAGTTTGAATTTTTTTAACGATATTAGTTCATACTATCCTTGTTTTAAGTCTTTTAATTTAAAAGCTTCAGTTGAATGCTTCAACTCTTTGTGGTGTCTTTATTTTATAGGCAAACAATTTTTAAAAAGTTTTTTCACTTTTAAGATTCTTTCTTTTTCTGTGTATTTTATGGCAATTTCTTAAAATTTTGCTTCTCATCCTTTATCTTTAAATTCATTATTTAATGCTTTATAATATAATTCTGTATTTATAGCATTATATTACAGAGCATTTTTTTAAAATTTAAGTACTATTTCCATCATTATTAATTTCCCTTAGAGGCTCTCTATGGCTTGAAGAACATTTTTATAAAATAAGCACTTACACATGCAGCAGCCATAGCCTAATATTTTTGCGCATTTTGGAACTTTTAGAAGGATTATTTAATTTTTCAAATATTTCTTGTTCATTTATCCTTATTATAAGCAAGTGTACTACCATATAATTCATAAATATTTTAATGCAATATTACACATGTTCATCATTAATCCATATTCCTTTATTAGTTCGAATTTTTAAGATTTGATGCCATGTATTTCTTTAGTTCATTAATAGACAATTTTTCGTTCTTGTGTATCTAAATCACAATGAGTTTAAAAAAACTGATACAGTTTCACCTATATTTAATTTCTAATGATTCCATCTAATTTCTCTAATAATGTATCTATTTGGTAGAATAAAGCCTTGAATATTAAAAATAAGTGTTGCATCTCTTCATTTATTATAATCCATCTTTAATTTTTTAAATAAAAATATTTAAAGGCGATAGACTTACGTATTAAATGGAAAATAACTAATAGAAAGTATTATACATTTTTACAATGTCCTAAAGCTTATGTATGAATGCCATCTTCTAAAATATATCATTTATCATTTGAAGGTCATAAAGCTTTTTTTATTGACTTGAGCAGAATATAATTCATGGTTAATGCTTCTAATTAAATTCATTGTTCAATGATGTTCATTTTGATGAAATAAGCAGTGTTTGAAACCTTCAAATGTAATTTTCTCTCTCTCTCTATAAATATTAAAAAACCAAAATATAACTTGTTATATATGAACATACAAAAACAAAGTAAACAAGACATATCAAAATAAAATTCATGAACTAAAAACTAATTAATTAAACAAAATAACAAAAATTAAAAAAAAATTAAAATACTATAAATACTAAGAACAAAATGTAAGTTTAAACATTTAGATGTTAACATGTAAATGAGTTTTGTTGCTAACAAAATTATTGAAAAAAAGGCAATATATGGAGTTTTCAATAATTAAATTAGTTTCTGGGCTGTGGACAAACTTAGCCATGTTAAATAAATTTTCCTATACATACAATCACTGCTACTAAAGTTGTTGAAAAAACAGACAGGGTGATTTACCATAAAATGAAAAAATTTAGATTGAAAAATCATAGACTAACACTAAAAAGATATCATAATTATATGGTAAAAACAAAAATTAAATCTATGAAACACAACAGTATATTGCACTCAAAACAATAAGTACATCATTCAATGAAATATCCGTATTTATTCACTAAGAATTATAGAATTAGTGATGTTACCCATCCTTTATTTGTATTCTACATTTTAATATAAACCCCCACTTAGCTTGACTTCACAGATTGCCAAAACTAGATTTCTAACTATAATTCAACATAAATTAACCAAATAATTTAATTTATTTCAATATTAAAGAATTATCATGATACCTATATAAAAAATCTCAAAACCAGTTAAATTATATAATACAATTAGTAATCTAAATTTTAAAAAATAAAGTATTTGAATATAAATAATCCAATCTTGTTTTAAGGAGTTTTTCAATTTATAACTCCTGTCGCCATCTATGTAGTAATTCAGAAACTAATAAATCAATAACCAATTTGAAGGAAATTACACAATATAACTAATATAAAAAAAACACATATATATAAATATCCTAAGTGACTTAAATATTTTTTTTCTATATAAACTCTTAAAAACTTCTTTGGTATTCCATATAAAAATGCAAAAGTACAAAAAAATTTTATGTTCTTAACTCTATTGCCATTGTCTGTTACCAAATTATTATTTCTAATTATATAATTTTTTACTAAATTCTTGAAGACTAAAATGCTAAGATTACTATCACAAAAAGGAAATTTATTAATTTGAAAATCAAATGTTTTTTTAACAAAGATATCTGGTACTATTTCACTATCTATAATTTGTATATCTAAATCTAGAAATTCTGCTCTTAATTCAATGACATTATTTTTTATTAGTTTTGAATAGTCAGGTTAGAAGTTAATTTGTGGCTTTGGGTCTATTTCTTTATTGAATTATATCAAATCATCTATATAACGAAATAATATAATAGAGCTATTATTAATTAAATCTTTCTCATAATAGTGTAGGTGTATATTTGCTAAACTATTGCTAGCTGCTTGAGGTAATCATTTAACTTTATGGTAAATCTTATTATTAAAAATAATATAATAATCTTTATAATTTTCTATAAGTAATTATATATAATTTAATATAATTTTCTTTTAGTACAATATTAATAACAGTTTTATATTTATTAATGCTAATATCTTTTTAAGACCAAAATCTTTATGTAAATTTACTAGGGTGTTAATCAAATCTTCAATATTTATACTATTAAATAAATCCTGGAAGTCAAATGCTTGTACACTAGATATGCCTTCATCTTTAATTACATTTACAATCTTTAAACTTTTAATGACAATAATTGTATCTCTTTCCTTATTCTCTTAGATTGTATGTATGTATTTTTGTTAAAGTTTGTCAGATTTTATAATATAAGTATAGCAGCCATTGGTAACGCTTCTAAATTTAAGAGAACTCTTGTGAAATTTTGGAGTTAAAAAAGATGTGATGATAATCTTTTTTAATATAATGAATTCCCAGAATGAATATTTTTTTTATTTGAATATATATATATATATATATATTAATAATAACCAATGTACAAAATGTCAAAACTTAATGTTCAAAGACAGTATTAAACATGTCAATAATCTCTTGCAAAAACTTCAATTTTAATTAAAATATATTTAATTTTAATCAAATAATTAAAAATTTAAAATATATGCCAACGGAACATATGGAAATTTTGAACATATCTTATGAACATTGTTACAATTAATACTAATGAAGAAAGACAATCCAAGTAATGCAGTTTTCAAAAATTAAAGTGTTAGCTAGTCTTTTGCCATGTTAAATCGATTTAGTTTTACAAACCATCCATGTTACCAAGTGTTGAAAAACCTGAAAGGATAATTAACCCTAAATAAGAAGATAGAAAGTAGTGTACTTAACCCTGAATTAATGCAACACTATAGGATAAAATTATCTAGCATGTATCTAAAATGAACTTTAAAGTATATTTCACCTTTCAAATATAGCACATAAATTAATATATTCAACATTTAATAAAAATTGTCAATCATTTTTAACAAGGAATTATTATATCAATGTGTTATAAAACCATTTACCTGTATTCAAAAATCAACTACATTCCAACACACAAGTGACATGCCACGCATTGTCAGCATTATTTAGAAAATTATTTTAGTTTCTAAAAATAGTCTGATATTAAAATTGAATATCCAAATATAAGTTAGTATTCATGGGATTAATTAAATAGTCTAAATTTTTAGAAAACTAGTAATTGTAACATTTTAAATTATTAAAAGATTTTAAAGAATTATTTAAAACAGTGGCGCCATCTACGTTAAGAAAGATGTTTGTAATAATATATTGTTCGATTTTAGTCGCGTGAGCTGACGAGTGAAACGTTACAAGAAGGGGGGAGTATACTTCATTCGGAAGTTAAGTTCGTGTTTGGGAGCAAATCTCGGGAACTTTATAGCTAAAACCAGTTAGGCGAAGGATGTGAAATGATACCAGCGGAAGAGGGAACGCGCTCGCATTGTAAAATATCAAGACTAACCAGTCTACAAGTTAAAACGAAAATGTAACAACGTTTAAAGTCTCAAAATTATTGTTTTGAAAATGCGAATCAAGATCGAGTTCGAGCAAATTCAAGTTCTGAGAGAAATGTTACGTGAGCTACCAAGAAGAAAAGTTACAGTAAGCGAGAAGGGCGAAAGTTTGAATCTCAAGGAGAAGGATAAAAAGCTACGAGATTTTTAACTAGGTTTCACCGAATCAATCGCAGATTGTTTGAGTCATAATCCTCGTTCTTATAATTCGTCCAAATATTTGATGTAATTTCGTTAACAGTTTTTCCGATGATGATGAGAAACATTTAGCTCATGATTAGCCTTTTGTGATATGAAGCTTTTTTTAAATTTTATTATTTTTATGAATTTTTAAATCTTTTATTATGATTAAGAATTTTGGTCAAATCAATTACATAATCCTTGAGTCACTATACTATAATTTCCGCCAAGTAAAAGAACAGTTTTCAAAGAGAAAATGAAAAAACCAAATAAAAATGGAAATTAGGAACGAGAAGGGATATTTAATGTTTCGATATGCCCATATTCCAGCGTAGTTACCCCATCGTGTCGAACGTACTTTTTATCATAATACGGCTACTACGTTGTTTTGTATTGAGATACCATCGAAAGACAGTGTTTCTTAAAAATTATGGAATATTCGTTCTTACGCATTAATAACTCATCTTTTAGAGCGTTTTCGTAAGCTTCATTTGTTAAAAGTGCTAGCGAACTTTTCTGAACTCCCCTCAGTTGTATTTTTATTTTCTCGAATACGAAGTATACAAAGAGAAAGTATTGTAATCGTCAAAAAATTCGAACTCCAGATTTTGACGAATCTCAACGTTTTAGACCTCCCTGAGTCCGAAAAACACAATTTCGGAATTATGTCTGTCTGTGAACACGATAACTCGAAAATTATTAGAGCTACTGAGATGAAATTTGGTATGTGGTCTTTACACATAAGTTGTAGGTTTCTATCAAATTTTGGACAAAATCCGTCAACGGGAAGTCTGTCTCTATGTTCGCGATCATGTGAACACTATAACTCAAAAGTATGAATAGCTAGATGGATAAACTTTGGTACACAGTTTTCTTATCATGAATATAGGTCCGTATCAAAGTGTGAACCAAATCCGCCGAAGGGTTGATGGTCTGTCGAACTGCATAATCGCAGACTTGTAAAAATTATATCTCCTAGATCCTTTGGTTTTGATAAATAAAGATTGGTATGACGGTTGCTAACAATAATTACAGATCTGTGCCCAAATTTCGTTTCAATCGGTTAGAAAAAGGGCGTTTAACCCTCTGAGTGTTTCACACGTATTTCTACGTTGACCTTGGACTAACCCAAAAGCGTAAAACACGCATTTCAACGTGTGGTCAAAAACACCCCGAAATCGGTTTGCACTGAATTTTACGTTCATTGTGAACTGTCTCTAAAGGGTAACACACGCATTTTTCCGAATTTCTTACCCCCATTCTTGGTTTGACATCTTGATTGATTATCTGGGGAGAGCAACGGTCAACACAATGAAGACTCATAAGGATGTACTTACTGCAAATTAGGGATGTCACAGGGTCTGAGACCCCAATTCGCCTGTGGTTTGGGAAATTTTAATGCTATTTGCAGTGAGGTTATTTTTCAGGAAGAATTGCGGTGTCCGATTTTTTTTTTTTTTCGCATTGTGTGTGTCGGAATTTGGAATCGCATTTCCGGATTAGTTCGGTTTAATGTCAGCCTGGTTTAATGCTGTATTATGTTTCAAGTGCTATTCTTTTAATACAATTTATGTGATATAAGATTTTTTTTCAATGCATCAATGTTTTAAAGATCCATCTCGAATGGTTATGTAAAATAGATATTGTGGCTTAAGTAAAATA
The DNA here is from genome assembly GCA_013235015.1 of Araneus ventricosus. NCBI lineage: Eukaryota > Metazoa > Arthropoda > Arachnida > Araneae > Araneidae > Araneus > Araneus ventricosus. The sequence continues at coordinate 37,239 of BGPR01003657.1, forward strand.
GATTTTGTTCCAATACCGCATTCAAGCATAAAAGAATTGAAAGCCTGGGAGGTTTCTAAGAAAATCTGCTATTTACATATAGTTGAACAGTGTCCTTGAATCAACACATTTTACCCGCATTCAACTAGTTTTATGATATTAATCTAAACTTCTTTCATATTAATAATCTCCATCTACTCATTTTTCCTTTATAAAAATAGAGCTAAATTAAATTTTTGTCAAAAAATAGCTCAAATTTTAAGGTATATGAAAATGATGCATTATTTTTATTGTTTTATCTTTCAGATCAAATCGAAAATTTCAGTTTTACAATAATTATTTCATTATATACATTTGATTTTTAATTAAAAATTAATTTTCAGGTTTAAGTGTAATTTTTTTAGACTAGAACAGATTTTAACTTCATTATTACAACATTTAGAAAAATATCTTTTTAAATTCATAAAAATTACAATGAAAAAATTCATTCCGAAAGATAATTATCATTTTATTAAATAATTATTAGTCGGAAATTTATTTTTAGGTCACTCTGAACTGAAAAAATAACGTACTTTTAAATAAAAATTAAAGAAAGTGGAAGAAAATTTTATTTTTTACATTGTAAAATATTTTCTTTTTGTTAAAGGCAGGGGAAAATATAGTTTAGATGAAAACGTTATCGACTAAATTTAATGTTTGGGTGTGTGATCTTATCAGACTTTTAATAATCTTATTATGAGACTGATAATATCTGCAGCTTAACTCTCTTACGTTTATTTGAATAATCAATGAAAATGTTTATTTCTTGCTTAAAATAAAAGAAGACAAAAATATTTCTCAGAAAATATTATACGAATACTGTATTTGCGCATTAGTTACTTGAAGCACAATTTTTTTCTTGGTGTGTTATTAAGCATTCTTCTATAAATGATTAAAACTATATAGCTAAATTGAATTGCTTTCGGTAAATTCATGCCAACTGCAAGTTAAATTTTCATTAATGCTCTGAGAAAAGAAATCCACTAATATATGTTAGAAACCATTGATACATCCAGATCCACTAATAACAACTTTGAAGACTGATCTTTCAGTAATAATAGCAGTCTCTGGCTTTGGATTATTTCAAAATATTACCGTCACATGCCAGATCATGTGTTTTATTACATTATCTTATGTGTGCATGCTGTAATTTGTAAGGTGTAATTTTTTTTATAAAATTATGATTTATCTGCTCCATTTTCTTCATTCTGAACTTTAATAAATAATATTTCAACTGTAAATAAAATATTTATTTTCTATGTGTTTTGACATTTTTTATTTTATTTAACTTATTTGAAGAGTAAAGGGTCAGTTTTAAGCTTGTTAAATTTGCTTTATATTTTCGAAAAGAACGGTGCGATACGAAACAGCCCCCAAACTTTTTTGTATTCCTCACCGAGAACGGCCAAAACATCTATGAAGTGTCACTATTTTGTCGTCAATTAACAATTTTTACCAATGATACCATTTTAATAATTTTTACTGATCTTAAAGAGCACGGGAATTTTGTCAGAAGTATTTCTTCAGTGAATCAATCATCCCATACCCACTGGCGGATTTTGTCAGTATGGGGACACAGGCGCAAAATTGCTGTGAGGCCCCTCCCCCTACCCAATGTCGAAAATTCATCTTCGGCTTAGTATTACGATATAGATCGAATAGGTTTTGAGGCCCCCTAGATGCACGAGGCGAGCGCCTCTAACACCTGTGCGAAAAATCGCCACTGTATATACCAGTCCTCTGCTACGACCTTTCTCAAACCGATTCTCTATCTGTTTATGTCACATGTTTTTCATGTACAGATAGACATAACCATCTGTTAAAAGCACTGTATCGGGGAACATCGTTGTATACTGCTGATACTAATCCTATTGAGAGTCTGATATTATCTGCAGCTCAATTGTGTAGAGATTATTTCAATTATCATTGAAAATTTGTATTTCTTCCTAGAACCCAAAACTATTTCTAAGAAAATATTATTTCTTACTTCAGAGACTGCATTTATGCATTGGTTCCTTGAACCATTACAGTTTTGCTGATTTGCTATTAAGCATTATTCAATATGTGATCAAATCTAAATGCTTAAATTCCAGTGCTTTTGGTAAATCTTATACCAATTCTGAGGTGAATTTTAATAAATGCTATGAGACAAGAATCCACTATTATGTGTTACAAACCTTTGATATATCCGATATTAACAAGCTTAAGGACAGTTCTTCCAAAAATAATAGCAGTCTCAGGCATTGAATTATTTCCAAATTCCACCATCACATACTATATAATGTGTTTTATAGCAATATCTTGGATGTGTGTGCGTGTGCTGTAATTTGTAAAGTATAATTTTTTTTTATATAATTCAGATTTATCTACACGTTTTTATTTTCATTCTGAACGTGAATGGATAATTATAAAACTGTAAACAAGATATTTATTTTCCAAGTAGTATGGTATACATGAATGAGATATATAATTTAATTTTTAAAATTTTGTATAAAGAATAAAGTGTCATTTTTATGCTTATAAAATTCCCTTTATATTTAGTACGAAAAGGCCCAAAACTGTTTTTGAATAGCACAAAAGGGAACCTGACTAATTTCGAATATGTGGTAGATTTTCCTCCCTATTCTTTCGATTTTACCAAGTTTGTAAAAAACTATCTGTAGAAAATAATTCAACAATTTTGTACTTCGTACCAAGGCCCATTTTCGTAAAATTGATTGAAAAAATGTTGATTGCTTTTACCTTCTCGTATACGTAGTATAAAAAGAGAAAGTATTGTAATCATTAATTGTAAATTCGAATTTTGATATATCTCCTCGTTTTACACTTCGTGTTTCTGAATACGGTAACTCCTAAACGCAACCCTAATTGTAGATAAGGGTCCAATTTTCGTTTAAATAGGCTGAAAAAACTCTAATGCCCTGTCTAAACTCTAATATACCTTTCTTTTCGATAAAAAAGTTATAAATAAAAAATTTAATTTAATTTTGAAAATTTGGCCACGGGATGCTCTATGACCGGTACTATAGTATAAAAGTTTCAAATTTTGTTAATCTAGGTGAATTAATTTTCTGTTTATTATAATAAAAGATAATATCTTGCGTGCTAAATAACGGTATATGTATACGTTATTTCTTCTAACATTTAGTCTAAACGTAAACTTTATTTTGAGAATTATTAACTCGTGCTCTTAACAAGCATATAG